>JAODAI010010470.1:0-12975 GCA_027575025.1 Scotoplanes globosa | reverse complement strand
GCTTTGGCCAATGACGCGGCTGTTAGTTAGTGTATTCTTCCTCACCCCTTGTTAGGGATACATGAGGTAGAGAGAGACCTAATGTACCACTATACATTAGTATCCCTCTTTATAGATCATTGGTGTTTCATAATGCCATAGTTGGCCCTTCCCTCAATAATTCTCTATATTATTGAGTAATCTTGACTCAAAAGTGCGACGCTCGGATACTTTGCCGGAGAGAGGACATTCACCTTTTGTTTCAAAAGAGGTATAATATTCCCGCCATTTAACTATATACACTACGCAATTTCCACATCACTTTGTAGATGATTTACTGTATCCGTCTTCATTCTCTTCTCAGCCCCACCCAAAACATTAAAGAATCAGGTTATATATGTCAAAGGGAATAACATAATTTTAATTAATTACCAAACAACGAACCTCTTCATTTAAATTGTATTTGGTGATTTGTTTAATTCATGTTGCTTTGGATTAACTTCATCTTGATACGTCGAAACTTTCTTATCGGTAATGAGAAGGCCCATTATATCCAGAGTCTTCTGGAGGTTGGTGACGTCATACATATTGAAGCAACTGTCCAATGTCAGATCTTCACCGATGGAAAAGAGCAGCCTTCCGAATTTAACTAAAAAGAAATAATACATAATGGTATTACCTATATCAACGGTATAGGTGTGTGATGTTATTGATATATTATGATACAGTTTTAATATATATAAATTGCCATTTGACGATATTTTGTAATTATCTGGTATATATATATATATCGTTAAAATATGTGACGTACCATGGTATAACGGGTATTATGTCGATCCTAGGAGAGCATTATCTTTATTTTGATACCGAAATGAAGAAAATAATAAAAATGTAAAATATATACGTTACTTTTTTAATGGAATTGCTCATAACTTGTGATATATTTTTGAGAAAAACCTCTCCTAATTTAGTAAATTGAATGAATTTGATTAGCTATATTTGGATACACGTGAACTGGATTCTTTATAAATAAATTATTACAATTTACAGGTAGAATATAAGTATAATATTGGTAAACAAATGTAGCATAATCCCATTGATTTATTACAATTTGCTTACTCTAAGGACCGTAATACTGAAGATACAATTTTATATTTGTTAGATATTCTCATATAGTCTATATTCTCACCTGGAATATTCTAAATTTGGTAACGCTTCTGCGCGTATCATGTATTTTAATTTTCCATCTGCGTTTAATACTATCCAGCCATGCCTTTAGCAGTGAAACTTCTAAAAATCAAAGAAGTTCCCAGATCACTTGTTGGATGGATTTTAATTTTAATTTGACTAATCGTATTCAGTCTGTGAAATTAAGTATCTGCATACATTCTGATGTCATTACTTCTAGTACTGCTCCACAGGGTATTGTTACTGCTCTGTTTCTTTTTACTGTATGCACAGCTGATGCTCGATCTACAGATTCCAGCTGTCCTTTCATCAAATTTTCGGATGATACAGCCCTTGTTAGATTGGTAACCAACGATGATGGTAGCACGTTTATTATATAAATTTGTTGATTTTTGTGATGTTAATTTCTTACGATTAAATATTTCTAAGACCAAAGAAATGATCATTGACTATAGACTGAAATATAATGTAGTACCTGAACCCGTTAAAATTAAAAGCGACACAGTGGATTGAGTAAGAGAGCATAAATATCTTGGTGTGGTAATCGAAAATAAATTAAATTTCGTTCAACATATTGATTATATGAAGAATCGACTTAAGCCGAGGATGTATTGCTTACGTAAATTAAGATATTTTAACATTAATAATGATATTCTTGTCACGTTTTATAACTCGATTATATATAGTGGTTGGACGGATTGTGTTATTTGCTGGGGGTAATATTGATAATTACAGGAAACAGGTTGTTAGTAATATCATTAAACGGGCGGATAAAATTATTGGGAGAGGCCTTGAGTCGTTTGACTCGCTGTACGATAGTCGGGTGGGGGGGGTAAACTCCACCATTTGCTGAGTGATGCTACTCATCCCCTTCATGATCATCTTATGAAATTTCATATTCCACGTAGCGGCATAATGCGACCTCCTTTATCTTTTAATAATCGTTATCAATCTTCTTTCTTGAGTAGTGCTAATCGTTGTTATAATATGGAATTTAAGCTGTAATTTTTGTTGTTTGTCTTTTGTTGTTAAGTATTTGTGTGTTTGTTGTGCATTATATGTAGTAGATTGTGGTATTTTCATTCATTATTTGTTCATCGATTGTATATTTGTATATTTGCAGACAGCGTACTATCCATTTTTTGATTCAATAAAGTTTTCTATCTTGCTATCTTTCTAGCAGTCTGGAAATGTGCAATATCAAAAACAGTTAATTCATTACATTTATAAAATAACACTCGAGTAGGATAAGTGTATGGCGTACCACATAAGATACGCAAGACTCGTTTCTGAATTAAATCAATACGATTTACAACTGTCCCCATATGTAACAACTGTAAGTAAAATTAGGAAGTATAATATTATTATAAATTGACAATAATGAGTGCTTTGGAATACAAGTCTTAATTGTATTAAGAATACCAATGGATTTTTCAGATTTATTACAAACATAGTTAATATGAGTAACTTTCAAGAGAGTCGATGGTCAATTATTACACCGAATATGTTTTTTTCGTAATAGAAAGGAACAAAGCAATTTCACATGGAAATGACAGTATTGTTGGGATACCACATACGCTACAGCGAAAGCTTATATATGATACCATTGTACAATACTGGTAAAATAACCAATATGACAGAGATCCTCGAACGAATTTACCCTCATAATTCAACTATGCAGGAACCTTTTGTATAATTTCTGAAAAAATAATAATTTTTGTTTTCTAAATACGTATTTACTCATGCACATTTACCAACATTAAGCTGTAAATATAATATTTATTTTCCAGGTATTAATCATTGCCCACAGAGCTTGGTTTAAACCACTGATGCAAATCTCGTTATTTTAAATTGAAATATTGGCATATAATTATCCCAACAAAACATTATTTCATGTAATGGTTACATCACATTCCCCCAAATATACATGATATACATGGTATACTTATAAACTAGAATCATCAACATTTATTATTATATTATGAACTTTAGTTACATTGGCTGCTAACTGATTAGTATTGTTTCGGAGTGATGACAGTTTTAGCTCTGAACAAATATTTCCCCCAAAAAACAACTCGAATTATTTGAACACTTATGCTGACATTATTTACCATTAGTAACATTGGTTGCTAACTGATATTTGAGCTTAATCTGTATTATTTCTTAGTCACGACAGTGGACATTATGCTTACTCTTAGCTGGTTTATGGATTGCTCTAGTCGCAATTGATGTGATTTGTGTTTGTTTTCATGTTCTGGGCTTTGTTCTACAGTGTGTATGATGCGTTCACAAAACTACCATATTGAAACTATATTACATTATTTGTTAAAGTAGAGCGTATAAACTGTTTCAAGCTTTCAGATTACAAGGGCAATATTTCGAATGTTTGGGTGATGGAATTGGTCATATTATATTTAACTTGTGACATATTTAAGAGAAACATATCACATATCACATAATGGAAAATGCCGAAATACTACCCGATCTGCCATGATATCACATTATAGTCCATATAATGCCGACATAATACCCGATCTGCCATGATATCACAATATAGTCCATATAATGCCGACATAACACCCGTTGTACATGGTCTCATTATACAAACGAATTTACCCTCCCAATTCAACCATGTTGCAACCATTAAGCAATTATGCTTTTGACTGCTGGGTATATGTGATTATATAAGTGAAAACGTTAATAACAACATGTGTAGTAGGAAACATATGCCTAGTTGACGACAAATATGATTCTAAGTTAAGTTAGGAGTAAGCGCCCTCTGTTTTGACCATTTAATAACAATGGAGTTGACGACTTTTGTGTTAACGTGAATAACAACCCAATGGGTAGATATAGATATATATAGATATGGGTGAATATAAGCAATATCAATATTAATTACACCATCGCAATTGCCGTTCTTAATGGAAATACTAACTAATTTTACTTAATGAATAGGTATAAGATTACAAGATATGTTATTAGTTGAATAAACAATGTGTTTTGAAGTTTTGGAACTTGGTGGGCGTGGCTTATATTTTATTTTATTTAATCTTATAAGACTAACGATTATTGTATAAATACAGTTTTGTTGAAAAATATTGATGTATTTCTTATAAATACTAATGTTCCACCAGTTAATTTTGCTGCTTTATCTAAAACGCGATAATTATTTATTTTTCCATTGTTGTGTATTCTTTTTGTTCCTGAATATTCAATGTTGAATCCATTGTTTTTGTTTTGTTTATGTTCCTGAATGTTCAATGTTGGGTCCATTGTAGTTTTTGGTTTATCTTCATGAATGTTCAAGGCTGGATCCATTGTTGTGTTTTTTATGTTCCTGAATCCTCATTGCTGGTTCCATTTTTTGTGGATGGTTTTTTTCAGAGAAGATGTTCAGTTGTAGGTGGAGAGTATTTTAACTTGAGGGAAATATTATAATATGTTTTCAACGTCTATACATTTAAGGTTATACATATCGGTAGACTTTATACCAATAATATCAATGGTATATCAATTGTACGGTTGTCTGTTCCATTAATGACCCAAGTGTTTATTTATATTATACAATGAAACCATTTAAGTAGTGTATCGAAGCTGCTCGGATAGCTAATTTGATTTAGGGTTGATTAAATGTCATTTCGTATTCCTCGACAAGAATATTGCCGTTATATTGTACAATAGCAATGCCTCATCTGGGGTATGATATTCAGGCACGTAATCCGAGGTTAGAAAAGGTTATAATTGCTATTTGGCATATATTCATCGAAGGACTCTCAAATTAGTTAGTTCCCTTGATTCTATGTCGTACATGTAAATATTGACTTAACTAAAGCTTACAACTGTGTAGCTTCGTCGTGTTCGTTGTGATGATTTTTCCACTATCTGATTAGGAAATCTTAAAAATCTTTAAAAATATGAAAATAATATTCATGTTATACTACAGCAGGCAGTAGGCAACATATGCAAGATCAAGCAAATACATCGACAGATAATTACATTCGCCTTGGCCTCAACGTTCATAAAGAGAAGAGCAAGATCCTAAGGGTCAACACAATCACCACATCACCCATCACGCTGAACAGTGACGCGATGGATAGACGTGGATAACTTCACCTACCCCGGCATCATTGTCAACAAGTAATGTGGACCCAACGTAGATGCACTGATAAGGATTGGCAAGGCCAGAACAGTTGTATTCAACTCAGGGGACACATCCAATACAAAAATCAGGATATTTAATACCAAAGTGAAGTCTGTCCTGCTCTATGGCGCCGAAACATGGATGACCAGCGTCACCACCACCAAGAAGATAAAGACATTCATAACCATGTATCTGATGTACATTATCCATATCAGTTGGCTGATACCATCGCCAATGAAGAGCTCTGGCAGTACACAAACCAACGACATGCCGATACAGATACCATCCAAAGGCGCTGGAGATGGTTAGGTCACACACTTCCGAAATCAACTACCAACACCAAGAAACAGTATCTCTCACGAAACCCTGAAGGACAGAAGAAGATAGATCGACCTAAAAACGATAATTATTGCACGCCCTAAGTTCTGAACTACTGTTCCGTTGTCATCGGTGCTGGTAAGTGTTATGTTGAAAGCAAGTTTCACGGTGCCGGGTACGATTACGTCATGTGCTTGGAGTTTAGGGAACTTTACATTTACTATGTGACCTACTGAGGCTGTCGCTGGATCGATGGTTAGTTGGTGCATCTGGCGGGGTGCTTCAAGGCCGCGAGCCACACGTGTTCGCCGAGAGGGTGAAATCTTGGTACCGTTTTGATTGCTTGCCATTGTTTGTTTTTTGTTAAACATATAATTATGTGTTTAATATATTATTTTTCTAAAAAAATATGGATGATTTTATAGAACTTGATACTTTTGACAATGTATATCAAGATATAGAAGAAGATATTACCGAAGAGACGCAGCTCCTCAACGACAGCCTGTTCCCCGAAATTCCGTTAACAACACTCGACACAGATGGTTTACTCCATAGCCCAGTCCTTCGAACCGAGCTAGAAATAACGCGCATTGTTGATGACTTCTCTCTCTCTCTCAACCTCCTGAATCCATAACAAGGGGTGATGAAGAATACACTAACTAACTGCCGCATCATTGGTCAACGCTCTCCACCTCCCTATATCCATGGCCATAACCCTCCAATCGCCATTTCCCCCAGCCCTCCTAAAATATCTCTCAACATAGTCCTTCCACCTTAAACGAGGCCTCCCCATACCCCTTCTACCAACTTCCTCGTGCGACAACGCCATCTTTGGAAATCGTCCTCCATACATCTGTACCACATGCACAGTCCACCTCATTATACCCCTAATCAGTCTCTCTGTCAGACTTCTAGTCATCCCAAACTCCCCCCTAATGCCATCCAACCTCCTCATATTCACTATCTTTATCCCTACTATCCTTCTCATCCAATTATTTCATACACTTGAAGATGCTGTTGCTGAGCACTGGACACAGCAACAGTTTCAAGCCCGCAAAGACATGCCGAAATAACACATGTCCCCAAAACTTTACTTTTTAATTTCTTAGAAATGTGCCTATCCGCCATAACCCTCTCTACATATCTCCAGGCCAGGGCCCCTGACTGGATCATTTTATGAATCTCCTCATCAGCCCGTCCATCACCCGAAATCAACCCTTCCAGGTAAGCAAAACTATCCCTCTGCTTAATGTCCTTTCATCCTAGTGTAATATCCAGCTCCTGACGATGTAAGCCCACTGATAAAACCTATGTATTGTCCAGAGTTTATACGTAACCCATATCTCTCACATAAACCATTCCACTCTACAAAGACTTCCTGCAACTCCTGTTTACTATCCATAACTACTGCCAGATCGTCGGCGTACGACCGTTTTTGCAGTACGTGTTTAGTACTGACCTTCCTGCTGATCACTTCCATCACCATTATGAAAATAAGTGGGCTTAGTGCACTACCCTGTCTGAGTCCTATATTAACCCCAAACTCATCTGACATCCCCGAACGAACCACAACACTACCCCTTGTACCCTCATAGAGCCCCTCCACCATCCTGACTTCCGCTTTAGGGACATCCATCCACCTTAATGTAGACATAACTAATTTCCATGGGAACCATATCATAAGCCTTCTCCAAGTCTACAAAACCCAAAACCATATTCCCTTTAACTTCCAGCTTCTTTTCCATTAACTGTCTAAGTGAGAACATGCCATCTCTTGTTCATTTGCCCCTCCAAAATCCCTGTTGCTCCTCCTCAATCTCTGCTTCAACCCTTATCCTAATCATTGTATACAAAATCCTTTCCAGTAGCTTGAGCACTTGCCCCAAAAGGGTGATACCCCGATACTTTCCTGGATCATGGACATCCCCCTTTGATTCAAAATAGGCACAATCAGGCCTATCTGTCAGTCACTTGGGATGCTTCCCTCTTTAAAACACACGTTAGATAGTCGCCATAGCCACTCCACCCCCACCTCCCCAGTAACAACAAACATATCCACCCTAGTCTCATCCAACCCCGTATCCGTATCCCTATTCATCCTATACTTAGAGCCCACTCCACTTCCAATATATAAATCTCATCCACCTTGACTTTACCCCTAACTGACGTAGGCAACTCTAAATCAACATCCACACCCTGGTTGTACAGTTACAGCAAATAATTATCTCACACTCTGTTTACCTCAACTTTGCTTCAAGATTCCTTCCCCCATCATCATCCAGCTGCTTATACAATCTTCCGTCTCTCTCCTTGCCTTTTCAACGGCCCTCCTAGCCGCCCTCTTCTTCTGCCGACACAGGTGTCGTAATGCAAGCTCAGGTTGCACCCCCTATCCTGATCTCTTCTAATTTATTTCACAACTCTCTTTTCTCATCAACCGCCCTTTCTACTTACTTAGTCCACCACATCTGGCTTTTTTCCACGATCCCCCACGAGTACCTGTTGTCCTACCACAGAGTTACACTGCCACCCTCACAAAGGCCCCATTCTTCCACTACACTCCCCACCTGCTCCTGAAGCTCATCAAAGCTGCGTGCAACCCTTTCCATATACTCTTCAGCCACCTGATCCTTGCAAAGCCACCATTTAATAACTTTTTGGCCCACTTCCCTCTCTGCAGTCCGTTTCTATAAACGTACTATAAACACAAGTGGATTGCGCTGTATAGTAACATGCTCCACGACAATGACCTTACAATCATTAATCCTCCACAATTGCTCCTTCCTAACTACCAACAAATGCACCTCAGTTTTATGTAACCCACTTCTGTATGTGATTTTGTTACTGTCTCTTTTTTGAAAGAAAGTCCCAGCCACAGCCATGCCATTACGTATGCATAACTCAACCACCTCACTGCCTTCCCTGTTCCTCCACAGCCCACTTAAAATTCACGATGCACTCCTCTACACCAACCCCTCTACCACCAACATGGGCATTACAATCCCCTGCAATGCATACCATGATACCCCCACTTCATCCACCATCCTCTCAATCGAATCCTTAAAGGCTAATTTATCTGCTTCACCTCTCTTGGGGTTTACGGACCGTAGACCGACATAATACCTACCAGTTGATTTATAATCAAGATTCACATCAAAATTAATCTCCCTTCCCATCTCTCCACCCTCAAGACCTCCTTACCCTTCCCTTCAGAAACTATGATACCAACTCCTTACTCCTACCATCCCCGCTGCATGAAACATTTTACAACCACCCGGTAACATCCTCGCCATATATCCCTTCCACTTCATCTCTTGGACACACAACACCTCTAGTTTCCTCCTACTCATCATCTCCACCACTTCCAGACTATTTTCTCTCATATAGCCAACATTAAGTCTTCCTAACCGAACCTCACATCGCGGCCGATACTTCTTTACCGCTGCCTGTACAGTCGGCGGGCCGAATACCCTGGACGCGGTAACCAAATATGCTTCGTTAGTAATTATAATCATAAAAGGATGTGACAAATAGCCACACAGGGCTGCCCTGGCTGACCTATGTGCGGTTTTAAATCAGAGATCCTACTCCTAGATGGGATGCTAAAAAGCTACGAGCCCCATCCACCCGAAACAATAGCCACACAGCGCTGCCCAAGCGCATGTGTGCGGTGTTACATTAGAGTTTTCATTCTCCTAGATGGCCTGCCTGCCAAGGCTAAGGAGCACCATCCACCCTATATATTCCCTTCTTTTTTTTTTAAATCCGAAAAGGATTTTTTCACGACGCCACCAAGTGACTTACTTTAGCAGGGAGTTGAACGTGTATAAATAGTTCAAAATATTGCTACTTTTTCGACGGTGCAGTTCCAATTACCCCCCCCCTCAGTTCCTCCCAGATTAACATTGACTAATTTGTCAATGAACACTCGTGAACTAATTCATTATTATATTAAAATATCGGAAATAAACTAAGTAATACGGTGGTCAGATAGTTATTTAAAAACAACTAATTAATATAACCACATTCAAAAATAATTCAAAAGTTTACTAGAACGTTATAATGCTACGATGTTATTTAATACTAACACCATGCAAATTTGTGGATGTGTAATATTTGATAACCTTGGTTTTATGAAAGTATTCCTTTGAATAAGACTGGGTAAAACAGTTCATTCCAATTATGTATAACGGTTTAATATTTCCATCTTATCTCCAGCAAATAACGTAAGACATAACAGGGCTACATCACTTTAATATACATTGCACAAAGTGTATATTGTAACCACGCCCCAGTATATGTAAACCACGCCCCATTATATATAAACCACGCCTCTTTGTGTCTATAATTTCAATGCTTGTTGCACGTTTGCGCAATAATACACCTTGTAAAGGTAATATTTACTTTGTTATCAACTGTAAACTGTATGGTGCTTATATTAATGAAGCAAGCATACAATATGATAGTGCGGGCATTGTCCAAACAATCGATTTAACACAGCGTTATCACACAGTGCAGTATAACTATGCGTATTGGGACCTAATTTATACAGATTGTGTTCTTGGAGGAAAAGAACAAAAATAGAGTTTAGTTTGTACCCAAAATCCAGACCATCAAATTAAAAATGGCTACCAAATCCAACATGGCCGCCAAATTCAAGATGTTCACCTACAAACAACATATCAGTTACACCACTCAATTAGTATTCGTTGGTATTTCAACGTACAATGATGTGGTTTGTTGTACTTCGCTGTCTTTTCTTTAAATGGCCTGATTTTTTTTAGATATAATTAAATATTATTCCTTCAATGGTTTGAATTTTTTAAAACACATAGAGTATACCGTTCTGGACACGTTTGGAAAGGCTACGCTTGGGATGTAAGCATCCAATATGGTCTCTAAATTAAGGATGGCTGCTAAATTCAAGATGACCTATATTTGGACAACAAATCATGATGTTTCACGGACTATATGGAGTTTTCTGAATCGAGGTTTGGTAGTCATACAGGTATAGGATCATGTTCTGGTAATTTAGTTTTTGTTGTTGCAAACATTCATAATAACCATTGTTGCTACGAAATAACCCTACAAGATGAACCTGGGGGGATATAACAACAAAATATGTACACAAATATAGACAAATGACACGCACATGTTTTGTTCATAGACGACTAGCGAGGGCATATATTCCCATATAACTTTTTTAAATCCGGAAAGGATTTTTTCACGACGCCACTAAGTGACTTACGTTGGCAGGGAGTTGATCGCGCAGGAATAGTTCAAAATATTGCTACTTTTTTCGACGGTGCAGTCGTCCAATTACTTCCCCCCCCCCTCAGTCCTCCTATATTATCATTGACTTATTTGTCAATGAACACTGGTGACCTAATTAATTTATTATATTTTATTACTTTATCGGAATTAAACTAAGTAAAACAGTGGTCAGATAGTTATTTAAAAACAACTAATTAATATAACCACGTTCAAAAATTCAAAAAATTGCTAGGATGTCATTATTCTACGATGTTATTTAATACTAACACCATGCAAATTTGTCGATATGTAATATTTGATAACCTTGGTTTTATGAAAGTATTCATTTGAATAAGATTGGGTAAAACAGTTCATTCTAATTCTGCATAACGTTTTCATCTTTCCATCTTATCTACAGCAAATAACGTGAGACATAACAGGGCTACATCACTTTAATAAACATTACACAAAGTATATATTGTAACCACGCCCCAGCGCATATAAACCACGCCCCATTATATATAAATCACGCCCCTGTGTGTGTATAATTTCAAGGCTTGTCGTATGTATGCGCAATAGTACGCCTTGCAAAGATCATGTTTACTTTGTTGTCAACTGTATGGTGCTTATAATTAATGAAACAAGCATGCAATACGCGCAGAAATTGAGGGTGTTGTCGAAGCAAATATATTACATACAGTGTTATCCAGTGGAGTAGAATTGTGCATATTGGGGCCTAATTTATACAGATTGTGTTCTCGGAGGAAAATAACAAAAATAGAGTTTGGTTTGTACCCAAAATCCAGACCATCAAATTAAAAATGGCTACCAAATCCAACATGGGCGCCAAATACAAGATGCAAACAATATATCAGTTACATAACTCATTTAGTATTCGTTGGTATTTCAACGTACAATATGATGTGGTTTGTTTTCTTTTTTCAAAATGGCCTGACACATTTTAGATATAATTCAATATTATTCCTTCAATGGTTTGAATTTTTGAAAACACATGAAGTATACCGTTCTGGACACGTTTGGAAAGGCTACGCTTGGGGTGTAAACATCCAATATGGTCAAATTCAAGATGGCCTATATTTGGACAACAAATCATGATGTTTCACGAACTATATGGATTTTTCTGAAGCGAGGCTTGGTAGTGATACAAGTGAAGGTGTGGCTTACCCGATCATGGTGTAATTTGCATACAAATATTGAACGAGATATGTTTTCCCTTTTTTCAAAATAACGTCATATTTGATAGAACCACATGTAAATGACATTAAATAACATGTTTCCTCTACAATTATGATACACGTAAGTAAGAGTTGAAAATTGACACCTATGTTACCTATTATAGAGTTCGATATGCTAAACCATGGGGTATGATGCCAGACCACAATGATCCAACATGGACACTAAATCCAAAATGACCATATGTGAAATCCGGCCCACCGACCATGCAACCCCCACACACCAACACAAACGAGAGAGAAAGGGAGAAACAAAAAGGGGTGAGGGACAAGGGTGGTCCTAGTGGTGATCTAAATGAGAAGAGCATACAGCATATTGGTTACGTTATTTTTATTTTAATGTTTAGGCAACTCATGTTAAAGTTAAATCCCCCGGGTCCGAAGGCCCACCAGGTGCCGGTGCTTAGCTCCGGTTTATGTAGCGCAAGCGGATGCGAGTCAATCACTCCACCTGGATGGGACGCTGGCCCATCGCGGGTATAACTAACTACCCAGAAAAGATATAATTGTAATTTAAAAATCTGAATGAAATACGGAGACCGTTTTTTCGTGTCACAATTGTGAAAATAACATTCCCGTTGCAGTCTATTCTCGGTTATTTCGATTAGATACATGAGGTAGAGAGAGAGAGAGTTGTTCAAAAACAACTAATTAATATCACCGCTTACAAAATTGCCAAAAGTATACTATGGAAAATAACCCGCCGGAAAATCTGTATATCATGTATTGCCCCCTTCTGGTGCGAACTGCACTTTATAAGGCTAGAGGGTAGCATGTAGGATGCTTGAAGTAGAAAGTTGGTTAATTAGAGAGAGAAAAAAAGACGATTTAAAGATGAGC
>JAODAI010010359.1:0-12977 GCA_027575025.1 Scotoplanes globosa | reverse complement strand
AAGTACACCATATATCTAAGTTATATGTCACCTATAAACTTTCGGGCTAACTGGAGTTTATCAGTTTCTAGCTCTCTGATATGAAATGGCATGGATTGTCTGGGATGATTAAAACTGAAGCAGTATTTTATGCCATGCATACATCTTTTTGTGCAACGAACACAACTTGTTCCACAATGAACACAACTTTTTTTAGTGAAGATATCTTTATACAATGAACACAACTTTTGGTGAACACATCTTTTTCTATAGAAAATACATCTTTTTCTTTAATTAACACGACTTTTTCCGATACTGATGATAGCATTTTCTACAATGAACACAGCTTTTTCGATATTGAACACATATTTTCTACAATAAACATAGCTTTTAGTGAGCAGATTTGATTATAAAATGAACACAACTTTTTCTATAATAAACACAACTTTTTCGATATTAAACATATTTTTCTATAATCAACGTAGCTTTTAGTGGACAGATTTTATTATATAATGAACACATCTTTTTCTCTAATAAACACAACTTTTTCGATATTAAACACATATTTTTCTATACTGAACACTGAACACATTTATATAAAGAATGCATCCTTTAGTGAACACAGCTTTTCTACATGCAGAAAACACAGCTTTTTCGGTACTGAACACAGCTTTTTCTATAATGAACATATAGCTTTTAATGAGCACATTTTTTATGTAATGAACACATCTTGTTATGCAATAAAGACAGTTTTTCGATACTGAACACATATTTTTTGTTGTTGTAATGAACACAACTTTCAGTGAACACAACTTCTTTATATAATGAATACATATTTTTTATTATAATGAACATAACTTGTTATATAATGAACACAGCTTTGAATTAGTTCAACCAGATCAAATTACAATGCTAGGACACATATTACAGTGGGCACACCCATTGAGCGGTTAGCGTCTCATCAAAAGCATAAATCATATATAATCCATTGATTTAAATACCTCCAAAAAGATTCGGACATTGTAATATGTGTATTGAAGAGGAGTTTTCTAGTCTTACGGCTAACTTACAAAAATATCCTTAACAAAAAACGTAACTGATATCGAAATACCTACAGACGAATCACCAACTACATCAATCACAATATACCCATATTTTAAATGAACAGCGCACATCATACCAACGGACCAATCACAGACACTTTAATCCTGACGAGTGCATGCGTTCGGTCCTGTCAGTTGCACGAAATATATACTGACGCCCCTCCCCCGTGGAAAAGGAGATAACTGAAATTGTTTGTGCACTAAGTTATATGGTATATATGACTTACTACATTCACATTACACACATTGTTAATGTTCCGATCTTAACGCTTACGACCCATGCATGACTAATATATTATTATAACACAGGAGCATATAAATGCCTAATTTACGACCTGTAGCAGCGCTTTATGTGCTCCTGTGTTATAACATGTTATACAAATGGTATAAGCAAGGGTTAGGGTTCGGCGTTTATAACACAAGTTAGGTCTTTGAGCTTTTAAATGCCAGAAATTACATAAATTATTTCGGAATGATACGGTACCACTATACACTACATCATACTGCTTGATGACAAACTGTGACATCAGCCGTGAACCTAAATACTACTGACTAGATTATGAGATGCAGTTTTGGATAACTGCTGAATTGGCATACATTATGCAGTATAAAACAGGTGATCATCGACTGGTATAACAAGTCCGCGGACAGCGGTATGTTGCAATCATGTTACAATCATGAAGCGGCTAAACATAATCAATAATTCAATCAATCAATCAATGGATGCATAAGTCATTATATGATTAATATCACGTCCACAGTCTACCATTTTATCCCTTACATCATTGTCAGGAAATAGACCACGCCTGTGTCAACACAATGTGAAACAAATTTCCGTCCAATATTCGTCTGTTTCAAGAATGACTATTTTCCTTTAATTGGCTTACTCTGTATTTAGCTGTACCACGTGACGACGGGGTAATTGGTGTACCTTCTTGGCTGCGTATTAATATTACTGACGCCGAATATGAAGTCATTAACAAATCGTATCAAAGATCAATAAATGATTAAAAATGAAATTGTGATGATTGTGTTATTACGTTACTTCCCTGTTTGGGTTACGTGTACCGGTTACACCGTAGTGTAAATTGGGTAGAGAACAGTCCCCCACCCCACCCCCATGGAAACTGTTCCCCTCTCAACCTACCCACCCGAACAACTTCCCCTGTTCAAATTTGTCCAGGAGAAATTACCCTTACAGGTTCTGCACGGCGTTTCAAACAATTGTAGTCGTCATCATCTGTTTAGTCAGCCAATCAGCAATGGTGTACCACTAGCCAATGGTATTATTATATATTATTATACTGAAATTAAAGTATTGGGTACATGTGTTGTTCCAACATGTGTTTACGGGCTTGAGATAGTGGTTCTGTCTGGTGCTCAGCAACAGCGACTATATACAAGTGTACGAAAATAATTGGACAAGAAGGATCGCGGGGGTTAAGCGGATGGATAGGAGGAGATTGGAAAACATTAGGGAGAAATTGGGATGACTAGGAGTCCTACAGAGAGGGTTCTTGAGATGAGGTGGGATGAGCATGTTGAACGTATGGATGGAGGACGACTTCCGAAAATGGCGATGTCGCACGTGGATGTTGGTATATAAGGGGTAGGGGGAGACCTCGTGTGGGTGGTGTGGGTGGTGACTGGAGGGTCCTGGCTATGGATTGAGGGAGGTGGAGAGCTTTCCCCAAATGTTGCTGCTGTCAGTTAATATTTGACCTCACTCCTTGTTATGGATTGAAGAGGCCGATGGAGTTAGATATACTGCTCAATTCGATGAACTGATGTAACATGCAGCAGAACATCTTATATTTTAGCAATTAATAAGTCAATATACTTAGAATATAACTACATGATTCTCTATCGCATGTCGTCGAAAACGTACTATGCATGCAGGGGGAATTTGGGATGACTAGGAGTCTTACAGAGAGGGTCATTATTAATGGGCTCATGAGGTGGGATGAGCATGTTGAACGTATTGATGGAGGACGACTTCCGAAAATGACGATGTCGCACGTGCATATTGCGGAAGTCACGGACTGCATAATGGATTTTAAAGTTTAAACAAACCGTTGAGAAATATTATTTTCAGGAATTCAGGATTTTTTTTTAAATTCCCAGTGCAGTGATTTTTATTGCCGTGAAGGGAAAATTACATTTTAACAAAGAAAGTACGTGACGTGTTTTTCACGCGTGCTGTATCATGTGATGCATCTTATCGTGTCTACAATCAGAACAATGCAATTAACATAAATAATATTGAACATGTTGTGGACTATAAAGATAGTGATAGTTCCGGGTTTGGTAATATGTTATTCTAAACCCATTGTCACTGAGAGTAATAGACAATTACCATGCATATGATGTTGATGTTCTAAGCATCTCAACAGTGAACTGAACCACATTTCCTGATTCATTAAATCATTCCAATTATAAGAAATAATAAAAGATTACATGGTCACAATTTACGAAAGGGTCGATGTATTGTATCAATGATTATAGCGAAACTGTTGTATTAATCTAACAATATGCATAATTTCGACCTGTTTTAATAAACAAAATCTATGTGGCTTAATGTATTTCTCAGATCCTTTTGCCTATTGACTTGATATCAATAACGACACCATCTAGATGTCCTCACACCCCACCGAGGAACGAGATTTGTCCCCTAGCCGGGAATTTGTGTACGATATACAGTAAAGAAGAGGTACTCCGGCCGGTCTGAGATATCGAGAACGTCGGTCCCTTGTCTGCGATATCTTGATACCACCCATCACCCATACTTGGTAGAGCTTTGCATTTGTGTTCCCAGTGACACCTGTTGGTTCAAACACAAGGTAATGTGTCCAAGTGTCTCATTGGCGAAAAGCTTCGGATGGGTTGTTGTTAAAAAGTGTTACCAGCGAAATTCGAACAATCATACTGCTCTCTCTCTGTGCCACCGTTTATCGCCACCATTTTGTAGTGATAATATATTTATAAGTTTTTATGATTATTTTAAATTTAGATTTTCGAACTTTAGCACGCAAACAACATAATTATTTACGACCTCGCGTCAACGAGCGTTGTACTGGTGACCGCAATGTCACCGGGATTGATTTGGTTTCATATAATTTATTTCCATAACATGCACAAAACATTTTACATAATAATTATATATAAAATATCAATATAACAATTACCAAAATATCATAACTATGTTTCATACCGGGGTGGTACTGATCATATGTCAATGTTTATCAGTATATATTATACCTATATGAAACACCTTGGCCATGTTAACCGGGTCTGTTGATGCGAATGGACATTTGACCAAGCAATGAATATTCATCTTACAACGTGGTGTTTTGATATGTAAATCGATATACACTAACATATATAAATTGATTCATAGTTTGAAACTGTAGAAAATGATAACATTCCAAACTGTTTTCGTTAACTTCTCTCACTGAAATAGTGAAAAGTAATTTTAGGACCAAACTAACTCCCATATAGCTAAAGTGCGGCAAGTTTTTGATGTTCGCCCTTTCCTTCAGGCTCTTGTCGTCTGAGCGTTATTAAAGATGCCGTGTCGAGCTCACTGTTAATGTTTGATCATTGGAAGGATGGGTCAGTGGACAGTATGTTAAAGCGATGTATAGCGTTATCCGATACTAAAATCACTTGTCAACCAATGGTTATATTTTACGAGGTAACTTCAGAAAGCAGCAAAGGTCTGTCTAATCAGGGATATCTATAGTAGCATATCCCTGGTCTAATAAAATAAAACAAAATGAACATTCCTACATCGTCTACGCAGCTGGGTTTTTGATTTAAAGTCGGCAAAAGGGAAATAGGTACATTTGTAACGTTGATATCGTCGAATTAAATAAATATTTCAATTACGTCTTATACCATGCACTGTCTCGTTATTCTAGTCTGGCCATCTTTTCGCGAAAGAGTGTGGAATTATCCCGGATGGTCATTCGTTTTATTTGTTTGTGTCGTATATAATGAATATAATTACCCTATCTGGCACTCATGTAGCCTCTATGATGGTGTCCCGCTACAAAATGGTCTCCCTCTCTCTCTATTATATTTTTAACCGATGGAAAATCGAAAAGGGTCTTGGCTAGTATTTATCTCATCTCATTGTTGAATAGTGACTTTTCCCTGAAGTAGCCTACTATAGAGTAAACTGCGTTTGCCGCTATCAAATAGGCAGGCGTGTTTGTAGGGTGGTATACAGAGCATTGTGTGTGTTTTATACAAAGTTAATTAATATGTTCAAAATATAACAAAGTTATGAAATTGTTTAATATTTGTACAGAGAAAGTTAATAACATTACTGATAAAATATAGATGGAATTTTATAAAAAGGAACTTAGTAGGGGGAATTGTGTATTGCCCTGTTCGATTATACAGCTACCCCGGGCGATTTCAAGCAGTCTCTGTATACTGAAGATTATGAAGGTACTGTTTTTGGAACTATGTTTATAGAATTCCGGACAACTCTTTATAATTATATTGCTTTAAGTGCGACACTTTGGTCAAAGCGTGTCATGACTCCTGAAAGTGACATCAAATAAACGGCAACGCCCGGATTGAGCGACCTATGTACATTGGCTTATTAACATGGACTAATAGGTACATCATCTAATTCCCAGGGCTTTAAGTCAAATCGGTACATCTCAGTTAATGGTTTCACTGTTGTTGTAACAACACCATGCAGGCGTTGACAAGCAGGGCATTGACTTCGAGCCATGTGGCGAACATGATGTTTGAAGCACTGGTCGTTTTCGTTCAGTCATTGGTTTATCTAGATTCTTGCAAGATTGAGGGTATCTTCAGAACCTTTTATTGGTATATTTACATCTCCAATTTTTATTTCGATTGCAACTTATAGCTTTTACTTATTTGTAATATTTGTATTATTGTTATATGGATGTTTTTCCAGATATCCCTTGATACGCAAATCGGTCACTGCGGGCTCAACGGTTAAGTGCATCGGATCGCCAAGCTGCATGCGGCACTCAATATTTTCAAGACGATTTCTAAGACATTGACCTGCGAAGAATGAACTGTATTAACATTAATCAACTTTAATAAAGGCGTTCAACTTTCATTAGTAAGAAAGGATAATCGACAAAGCGCATGTAACTACATTGTCTGGGGAATACAATTGGAAATAAGTTTGTAAGATTGGAAATAAATCGGTAACCGCAGACACTGACAGACGAATGTCAACGAATTTGACTAAAGCACAGTTGTCGTTTTTATACACATTTAGGTTCTGGGTTTTCGGGATCTCAAAAACAGCGACCATGTACCTTGTACCATGTAACATATCTATACATAAACTTAGTTTATCAGTTGATGATGTCAGTCTAAGTGTAAAAAATCGTGTTTTTCAAATTATTGCGCACTATGTGCTATTCATAGATGTCGCCTAAGTACCAAAAGATGTCCATATTTCTATAATCTTTATTATAATTATCTGCATTTAAATCCATTCCATGGCACTCATGCGACTTTCCTGTATATATTATGAAAATAGGATGTCCATTAGTGGATATTACATATTATTACGTTACATCACATATATGTTTTAGGGTATCCTCACATCAGCAAAATGATGGATTCCCTCAGACTTTATCAAAGTCACAACCTCATAATAATGATCCGTGGAATACAGCTATCATTTTGAGAACTGTTTTCTCATACAGTACAGCCGATTTGACTAATAGATCCTTGTTAATGATTTTCTATATTATATTTGAGGAGTATCGAATTATGTATATACAATTATTATTTTCCACTGTTTCTCTGTGAATTAATTCTCAGTAACATAACCTGTTCATGATGAAATAAACCTACATCTCATTCATTGCTATTTTGTTTAGAATTTCATATATCCTACACATCAATCAATTTTCAGCCCACACTCAGGCGCGGATCCAGGGGGGCAGGGTCCGCGCGCCCCACCCCCCCTATTTTTTTGCTTTCTTGCATAGATGTTACAAATTCACCGATAATTCCATTACAAAAATGTGTAGGGCGCCCTCCCCTTTCTAAGAATCCTGAATCCGCCACTGACCCTGCTACAATATACACTGATAAAACCAATCTCTGTCGCATATAGTTTCCATGCCAAAAATATCATACTTCACTGATACCATGCAGTCACGGGGACTGTAATTCTTCTTACACATAATTAATCAATTAGTATATCACTAAGGAAACTATCTCTCGTATTTAACGAGACAGACGAACAGTGTCAAAAATCCCTTGGCATGCTGAATCGGATATTATGTGGATTGGAATTCATATATCACTACTTCAGCAATTATTTTAGGAAACGGTTTTATGTTTAATTAGATAGACTTACGGCTTCAAAAGTCCCTTTGCATCTGACTCGGAAATAGGCAGCGATATAAGATGAATGGCGTTCTGCTTATGACGAATGGTGAAGTTCAGTTTAAATATTTTGCTTTATGCTTTGTTCTGAATCATAGTACCATTATGAATTATTGCATACTGACATCGACCATCTAAGATAACAATGGATGGCCAACTTTCGTTACAGTATAATAAAGTCATTGACATTTTGAAACAATGTATTTACTATTAAAGTTCAATGGTTTGTGTAATCTGGCTGACTGGGATTTCCCCAAACAGTATATGTGAATCATTAAGTATGATACGTGACAAGACAGCGTGACGCGATGAAGCAATAATGTCATGTGGTGAAATTATCGTGGACATGATGATATACACCTAAGAAAATCTTTAAATTTCAGTAAATTTGAGTACTAAAAGTTTCTTAGCCGTTTCTTGAATTTTGTTATCGAGAAACATTGCATAATTAGTAATTTAGTTCAGGACATTCAGGTGTTGAAATTGTTGACGGAAATAGGTTATTTGTGATTTTTAGACTATATAGGCTACTGATACTATTGTACACATTACAAAATAAAAGAAGGCATTAATTACGATTATTAGGGAATATTCATTTCGGGGGAGTTTCTTAAAATTGTTCAATGTAGTACTCATTTTTTCTTAAAAGTTTGGGCTTCTATAGATAGAGTGTCTTATAAAAATGTAATGTAATATCACAAGCAACATAAGATAAACACATTGTTGACTTAGTTTCGACTTAAGATTTATGATTAATTAATTGGGTAATTATGTTTTAGGGGCATTCATTTGACCAACGAAACTTTAAACTGTCAATCCACGGAACTGAATAAAGTTTCGCGTTCAACTTGACCACTTTATTATCACTTGATGTTGATTAGAGCTTGTGTATAACAATACAGTGATCCTCAACCTAGATCGCATGTATTTCTATGACATAATCAACCAATGAACAATGATCTTATATACAGTATGCTAATAATGAATGGTTTTGAGTTCAATGGTTAAAAATATTTCATCATGAGTTAGAAATATTGCATGTACTATTCAACGAGGCAGGGCCGAGTTGAATATAATATTCCATCTTTCTAACTCAACTAATGAACAAAGATCTCATAGAAATACATACGACATAATCAACCAATACACAACGATATGATAGTAATACATATGCCTACGACATAATCAACCAATCAACAAAGATCTTATAGTAATACATACGATATAATCAACTAATCAACACAGATAATATAGTAATACATACGACATAGTCAACCAATCCACAACGATCTTATAGTAATACATACGGCATATCAACCAATCCACAAAGATCGTATAGTAATATATGCGACATAATCAACCAATCAACAACGATCTGACAGTAATACATACAACATAATCAACCAATCAACAATGATCTTATATTAATACATACGACATAATCAACCAATCATCAAAGATCTTATATTAATACATACGACATATCATCCAATCAACAAGATGTTATAGTAATTCATACGACATAATCAACCAATCAACAGGATCATATATGGTAATACATACGACATAATCAACCAATCCACAACGATCTTATAGTAGTACATACGACATATCAACCAATCAAGAACGATCTTATAGTAATACATACGACATAATCAACCAATCAACACTAATATATACGACATAATCAACCAATCAACAAGATCTTATAGTAATTCATATACGTCATATCAACCAACCAACAGCGGTCTTATAGTAATACATATGACATATTCAACCAATCAACAAGATCCTATAGTAATACATACGACATAATCAAACAATTCACAAAGATCTTATAGTGCATACAACATAATAAACCAATCAACAAAAAAATTATAGTACATACGACATAATCAACTAATCAATAAAGATCTTCTCATAGTAATACATACGACATAACCAACCAATCCACAAAGATCTTATAGTAATACATGCGATATAATCAATTTGAACAAAGATCTTATAGTATAATACATACGTTATATAAACCAATCCACAAATATCTTAAACGTACCACATAATCAACCAATCAACAAGATCCTATATTAATACATACGACATAATCAACCAATCAACAAAGACCTTATAATATTATCATTGAACAGTAGATCGTTCCTAAATCTACCGTTGTAATAGGCGTACCCATTTCGCGAAATGAATTCCCCGATTTTGTATATCAAATAAGTCAAATAACTTGAAAACTTTTAAATTTTAGATGATGTGAAGCATACATAATTTGGACAAATACAGTGAATTGATCGTCGACAATAGTGTCCTGGGGCAGTTTTCTCTAACATAGTACAGTAGTAGTAGGCGCGGCATTGACATGGTTAATTGGTGCTTTATGGTTAGCATCAAATGTAGTCATTGCAGTTGTTTCATATGAGCTGGATATACCACTCAGGTCCGTGGATCTATACCCGACGGTGGGGAAGACCATTTTACATTAATGATTGCATTCATATATCTAGTTAAAATAAACTTAGTGATATTCAATAAATTTGTATTGATATCGAGAATTGAGGCTGACATATCAATTTTCAATTTCCAAATTATATTTCAACAACATCAGAATAGTACATTTCATAATCAAGTATGAATTAAGTTAGTTGGAAATGTATATGTATAGTATCATCCAATGAGGTTGATGGGATACTAAAGATATTAGTAATTAACTTTTTATATCATAAATAATATCGTGATATCAATAATTATTTTATGAACTATTACTGATACCACCAATTGCCGTATTAATTGATACACCCACCCCAGGCTAATTATTCATGAATATCACTAATTTATTTATGATATCAATAACCTATTATAAATATATGTCAACAATGATTAATTATCACAAATGTATTATGGATAAATTGCAGTTGAATTATATCAATTATCTGGCAAACATCAATAGTGTTATCAATCAATATATACGAGCTCATCGTTTTTAGTGCACTTCATATCCCGATAGTATATCGTGTATCTTGTTAACATAGGCCTATATTGATTTTATATTGCAATAAATTATGTTACGGTACATTTTTACGCCTTATCTCAATCTACAATTACCAGAAATATGAAGACGCAATAAATGTAAATTAAGTTAAAATTAAATACGTTCAAACTTCTCTCACTTAATAGTATATGTCTAGCGACACTGAAATTATTTGATCGTATCCAAAATTATTTGTTAATGTCATTTATTAAATTAGCAAAAACATACTGTTGTCACTAATTACTTGTAGGCGTATATGCACCAACAATTCTAAATATAAATGTTTTAATATCCGACTGTAGCCAGTAAAGAACAGCATTTCCAGGTTATAAAATATGAGTAATAACAGTTTATGTCGCTATACGACAGATATAATTTGATGTGCCTCCAAGTCTGTCAAACTCATGTTGATGAACAAATTTAAATACCAGAACAGCGCCACCAATTATTCAATCTAGTGGCAAACATAATTGAACTTTACTGAGAACTTTCATATTAAAATACTTTTACAAATATATTCCCCATCATTGTACAAATTACATCAATATAATTTATCATCAAATATATGCATCCAATAATACATAATACATATTAAACATAAATTTCAAATTGTGAAATGCATACATTTCAAATCCATAATAACTTTAAATGAATGAAAGACTCAAAGGAAGAAATGCTTTTCTAGTAATCAGCTGAACCCTGTCAAGCACTCAACAAGAGTGGGACTTTAATTCAGGGTTATAATATTTTTTATAAAGAAATATACTTTGCTAGACGCGAATAGCGCCATCAATTGTTCACTTTTGGCCTATATTTCGCCTGCAATTTATATCACACTTGTTACCCAGATCTAGGGTAATGTAGACTGAATTATGCGGCTGACTAATTTTTTATTTTTATTTTTATTTTTTTATTATTATTATTTTATTTAAACATTTCATGTCAGGGTAACTTCTTTAGCCATTGGCTAATCTTCCAGAAGGGCCTGTGGCGTAACAAACGGACAAGGGGATAAGAGTGGAAAACCGGAGTGCCCGGAGTAAAACCTCTAGTTGTAGACATGACCATCCCATTTGCACGTCCGACCGGGGATCGAGCTCCGGTCGCAATGGTGCAAGGACGTAACGCTTACCACTACGCCACAGCCTACTCCCGACTGGCTACGGACGAGGGTGTCCCCGCTCCACACGCTCCCTGCTCACAATACGCACGTCACCGGAATCGTTTATTCATAATCAAATTCCCAAACATGAGACCCAAACCAAATTGCTGTGCATATTGAACATGATTTGGCCAGATAAGATGATCTGATCGTCGAACCATCATCAAACTCAAAGGCCATTGACCACGAGATTATGGAGGCCTATGGTGAGAAACTATACCGAATAGGCAAGTACCTATATATCCTGTCTCAAGGTTATAGTATCCATATAGATTATAGTTGAGGTGTGACCAATCAGGGATATGTAGGATATCCCTGGACCAACTTATCTGAGGCATGATCTGAGGAACGGATGCCCGGGACCGCAGTATTAGACGTGACCATATAGTACATGATTAGATGTGACCTTATACAAAGGTCAAATAATGAAGTCTCCCTACTTTTAGATCATGTCATCAACCTAAATAATTTGGGTATACCTGACCTGAATTATATATATATATATGTCCCGACGCTCGTAAGAAGTTATAGGGCAACATATAGTATTATGTACGTACACCTAATTCTAACATACTTCAACATACATGCATGCTGAAACAAAAAACATGTATCCTTTCACGATTGGGTTAGCGATCCAATCCTCCCCCCTCCCTCCCCCGGCTGTGTAATTTATTGATACTCCAGGCTACACCTGGGGAAGATTGATAATTGACCACTCTCATCCATGAAAGTGGGCAACGCCCACAAATTTCGAAAACCACCACTTTCTGTTACATTTTTCAATATTTTGAAAAAGTCGGATTATGAAAGTCCGGTGTCGATTCCCAGGGTACCATAATTTATATAGGCTAAAACTCCTAAGTTTATAATGCTGTTTTCTACTAAATTATAACCTTTCTATAATTTCTCAGAATCTAGTCCATTTTATGCAAATTACCCTGGCATGTGTAGCCGGAAAATAAATGTACGACCCCCGGCTACGTAGCTGTATATATATTATATATAGACACATGATACAGCCATGTATAGCTTAGCATATATATGGTTTATGATATGCTCTCTATATTAATCCCTTATTTTTTCGGAGGAAGTCGTTTAGATTTGAGATTATATTTCCCCAAAAAAATATATTGTAGACATGAAAATAGTATAAATTAAAGGGTTCATAAAGTTTGTTCCAATGTTAATTGATATTATAGAGCAGACAATTATCTACCAAGTGCTTCAAACTAGAGTCAAATCGGACATTCCGTTCTCAATATATTGATGTTTGAAATTTCCAAATTTAGGACGCCAA
>JAODAI010010248.1:0-12978 GCA_027575025.1 Scotoplanes globosa | reverse complement strand
TAATTTCTTGTAAAGCAGCTTTCGTTAATGTGTTGATTTCCTATGGCTTAACATACATATTTATGTGTACGTACGTAACTTGGTTGTAACTTGTTACTTATGACTGTTAGTATTAACGTTTGTAATAATACTAGGCCTAGCCTAGGCCTAATAAATAAATAAATATAACGTTGGCCTCGGAGTCGAATATGCAATAGGTCTAGGCTAGGCCTAGCCTAGGGTATTTTTTAACAAACCGTTACCTTGCAACCCAAATGTCGATCAGAGGCCCAAATTTATCAAACTCTTTTTCAAGATCATATTTTCCGACTCTTTCTCCAATATCTCCAATAAAGAGACGATAACCCTTAAATGATTTATCATACTGAGGACTTCTGCATCTTTCGCGAGACATTTTTAACAAATCGATCGATTTCCTTTTATTTTTAATATAAAATAATAGCAGTGATATATTTTGTACCCCTTTATTGAACCACCATTGGCAGAGCCGTATATATACGGCTCTGACTATCGACACAGCATGACCGGCAGCACACCGTAACAGTACATTACTGTATGCACTTGGACACGGCAACCGGATTGTGAAACTGCTACAGAACACACACGTACATCTACCAGGTTATGGTAAATTGAGCGAACGTGGGTGGATCGGAGCTATGATTTATAACCTGATAGTCTACGTATTATGAATTCTAGATCTTGGGCAAAACATTCGCCAATAATAATACGACAGCAAACCATATTATACTTTGGCAGCCAACGTAATTAGTCACAAATAAAATAGCAGTTAAACTATTAAAAGCGTATTTATTTTGCTATTCAGTACTACAAAATGCATTTGAAGGAAATTGAATGAATCAATTATAAATTAACATAATATGACAAGCTTATTCCCGAAGTCGCTAATCTCATTGTAGAGAAAATGGAGAAAAACAGTGGTTTATAACAGCGGCTTCAAATTAATTATTATTCTTTTTTGTTAATTTCAGACGAAAGTAGACCCAGGCTCCTCATATATATATCCCCCAAAATATATGGGTGAAATCCCGGATATGTAATCATACCTAATTTACCTATAGGCTCTATAAAGCATAAAATACAAATGGCAACATTTGAAGAAAATTGCAAGGAGAAAATTGCACTGCATATAACACAAACAGATAAAGGTAATAAATATTCACTCACAAAATCATCCCGATTATCATCCCCCACTGGCAATTGTTCCATATAAAGTATTTCAAATGAGTTCTAAAGGTAGTTTTCGCTAAACATTTTTTGACACAGCCGGAGTGGGAGATCATTCCAGTGGCGAATACCATTGTTGAGGAAACTACACTTCCCATACATCTTACCTCTGGGTATAACACAGGACATTAAACTAGACCTTGTTCTATAGCTATGGGCATTTTGTATCATTTCAACAGGCGATTTCAGATAATCTGGGGCAATGTCGTTTACAATATTATACATATGTCCTAATTTTAATTGTTGAACCCTGTATTCAACCAGGAGAACACCAACACATTTAAACTGATCATACCCAATATATGTTCTATACTAGGAGGAGCACTAAGCAAGAATCTCATAATTTTATTCTGCATAACCTGAAACCTGCCCTTCCGTTTCATAGATAGACCACTATACCAAGAGGCACAAGCATAATCAAAATGACACTGAAGGCAGAGACAAGATTTTTTTTTTTTAAATCAAACTCTCTGGTGTTTCTGTATAAGAATTTTAGTTTATTGGAACATTTTAATAACACTTTTTTGGTAGCAATAGTATCTCCAGATAAAGACTGGTCCAAAGAAAGGCCTCAATAGCTAATATCTCTGCCTTGACTCAATTTCACTTCCACTACACAGTACCTTAATAGAGTCAATCAGTTGTAATTTATGTTTTGATGCAAACAAGATAGACTTTGTCTTCCCCAAATGCAGAGACAATTTATTTTCTACCAGCCATTCACCGACGGGCTCTAACTCTCAACTCAAACACTGCTCTATTTACTGCACATTTTTACCAGAAACTAATAAAGCAGAGTCATCAGCATACAACATGAGCTTACACTTTAGCTGCAGTAGACATATCATTTACATAAATTAAAAATAGAAGAGGCCCAAGTATTGAACCCTGTGGTACACCGCACGATATAGATCTTACATCAGACAGTGTATGGTGAGCATCAACAACCTGTGACCTACCAGATAAATACGAACCAAACCACTTCACAGAGTGTTCACTAATTCCTAAACACTTCAGCTTCACTAACAAAATTTTGTGGTTTACACTGTCGAAAGCCTTTTGGAGGTCTAACAACACCATACCGGTACAATTCCCCCTATCACATTATAATCTAATATAATCGGTGAGATTGATCAAACATGTTTCAGTTGAGTATGATGATCTGAACCCAGACTGAAACTCATACAGTAAATTGTTTTCCCTAATATAATCATGGATGAAAACACAATTGAAAAAATTGTGTGAAAATTAGATTTTATCATTTTTTTTAAATGACATGTTTCGGCTAAACGTTGATAAAGAAATTGAAATCCAACTTACTTCCAGAGTAGGAGCATTCTGTGGACGGCAGTGCTATGCCTAGCTTGAAGCAGCCGTCACCCTCGTCTACAGTCAATTCGGTGGTCTTGAAGCTTAAATCAATAGCTGTTTCAATTAAAACAGGCAAAATAAATATGTTTATAAACTTTAAAAATATATATAATTATATTTTTTTTAAATATATACGTTTATAAACATTAAAAAAATATGCGTTTATAAACATTTAAAAAATATATGCGTTTCGAAACATCTAAAAAATATATACGCTTATAAATATTATTATAAAATACATGAAGATATAAATAATAATAATTGATTTTCATAGCGGTTGGCTTGGCATGTGGAAAGGATGGATGGAGGCCCAAAAATCGCAATTGGATTCGTGGCAGCTGGTAGAAGGGGTTAGGGGAGGCAGCGATTGAGATGGAACGACTTTGTTGAGAGGGATTTGGGGCGTGTTAGTGGGGATGGAGAATTGAGGGCCATGGCTATGGATAGAGGGATATGGAGAGCTTTCGTCAATGATGCAACAATTAGTTGGTTCCTCATCCCTTCCTTATCATGGATACATGATATAGATAGAGAGATAGAGAGCGCCCTCTGTGTACAATGATATTCAGACGCATCACAAATATTACCCTGGTCCTTGGTGACTTGTCAAACCTACATATTGTATGTGCACTTTTCACACAGGTCACATTCCCGATACAATAATGGCACAAGAACGTACCACTCGGGGGGAGGGGGGGGGGGCTTCCCAAATCTCCTCGCAGGCACCCAATTATACACATGGGAGAAGTGAACCAATCAAGATAAAGTGTCTTGCCCAAGGACACATGCCAATATAACTAACAGCAGCACTGGGATTCAAACAAGCGTTCCCACGATCACGAGCCCGAACGACTTGGCTATCTCGACTTCTTAATGAAGTAGTGATAAAGTTAACATATTTAGCGCTATTATTATCAATGGTTATCCTGTGAACCCCAACGGTTGGGTAATAACGAAAGGTATACATCAATTAATATCGGGCGTGGTCAAGACATTTAACCATATATCTGAAGTATGGACGGTAATGAATGGATGAATAGGCTTCCTGAACCCTTTTCAACGCAGTGGTTACATGGGCCACCCAAAGCCTTTGATATACCAGTTATAGCCACTGGAATATAATCATCATCACTCCAGATTCGAACCCCTGACCTTGCGATCATAAGTCCAACGCTCTATCAACTGAGCTAACCGGGGTAATGCCGAGGAATTGACTGCTTCAAGGGCTATTTTAGAATGTTAGATCACAATTTCAGTGATGAAAACTTCACAACAGTAACTTCTATGCAACAGTACTTGCAATGAACGTATATGACTGACTATTAATCCACCATGAAAAGGACTGTCCATCCGCAATCCGAACATTCATATGCTCTATATTAGAATGAGTACACAATAAATAAGCCTGAATATCATCAGGGGCCTATTTCACAAGGATTATTTACAAATCTTGGTAAGCTTAATCCTTGGGAGTTTAAAAGATAATAAAAATTTATGTTTAGTTATTTGGGGTTTATTATGAACATTTTGGTCTGAAATTGGAAATTAAGTATCAGACTAAATATAGAGATAAGGAGACCATTTTATGATTATTCTCAAGAATAACTGTGAACAGTCCTCATTTTAAGTGGATTACCAACAGTCTTGTAATACAGTATGCCATTCAATCTTGATTCGAATCTGGATTCCTTAACTCCTGTTATTTTAATAGATTCTTCACAATAGTAAACCATTTTAATACAGATATATGCGAGCTCAAATAAAAGATGTGAAATAGTCAAATAGTTTGTTTTATCATTGCATTATAGTTGAAGGGTCTATCACCAGAGGTCACAAGATGAAATTACGGAAGTATCAAAATCGATTGGATTTGAGAAAGAACTTCTCTCTCAAAGGGTTGTAAATAATTGGAACAAACTGCCACAATATGTTATTGATTCAAAGTCTGTGTTACAATTCAAAATTGCATATGACAAATTTACACTGGAAAGTTGTAGGGTTAATATGGACCAGTAGGCCTTCTACTGTACGTATTCTCAAGTGGACTAAATTATATTTGGAAGGTTGGAGAAGGCTGGACGGTGAGTTACGGTGAGTTATATTTATAATTAATCCCATCAAAAGCAGGGACATGTCGCAAATCAAGTTTTGAAGTGCTAATTATATTAATAGCTAAACTCAACCCAAAAAAATTGAACTTTTTTTACCCAATTATGCTTGTCATTGACCGAAAAGTCACAAATTTACCCATTTTTTAAAAAGAATTAGACCAATTTTTCCCTTAGCTATATATTCATCAAAATACCAGGAATTAACCAATTTTCCCCAATAAAGTAATTTTCATTGTACGTAGACCGAAACATAATGTTAATTAATGATCATTACTTCCATTTGATAGTACTTCCTTGTTAGTAGCACCAAACAAAATACCAGGAGTAACCAATATTCCCCAATAAAGTAATTTTCATTGTACGTAGACCGAAACATAATGTTAATTAATGATCATAACTTCCCTTTGATAGTACTTCCTTGTCAGTAAGCACCAAACAAAAGCTAACAATGCACTATTTACCGCAACATCAATATCTCAAAAAAAGATTTTGATTTTGCAATTCGTGTTCATGGAATTGATGTGATGAGTCATGACATAGCAGTCATACTTGTTATACCAGTCATACAGCAGCTATTGTAGGTGTTACTCTGAAACTGAATTGTGACCACGATGACGATGGTCCCAGTCACTTTCAGGATAAATACCAAGAGGCTAAGTCTTGGGCAAGCAAAATGACTTCACACATGGGGATCCGGTTTCTGATAATTAAGACAATTTAGCTATTAGACACTAGAAACTGCCAGTTTGTAGCTACCCACTATTAGTGTAACATATAACAGTATGATGATGATGGTGCACTGATAAACTACGAAAGACCACTTCTGAATATTTACGACACATTGGCTGTTGTTGTCCACTTTGCAGGCCCAAAAACTCTGCCCAAAAATTGTGACAATTGTCTTATTTCTATAGTATGAGGCCGAGCCATAAAAACGTCAAACAATGCAGCTCTGATTTGATGCATCGGCTGAATTTAAAACACAAACCAGAAGTTGGGCAAGGCAGCATGCGGCCGGCCGAGCAACAACTATCCTTATGCCCAGTGTAGCCTATCATTAGGCCCAGTGTAGCCTAGCCGTACCTATAGTACGCTGGTACCGTTATTAATGACTTACTACACTTTTCAAACGTCAACCAACGCAGCTCTGATTTTGATGCATTGGCTGAATTTAAAACACAAACCAGAACTTGGGTGAGGCGGTCTGTCTTGGTTTTACATACTGCCACTGACGACCAGAAGTGAGTATTATTGCCCATTAAGCTGACAATTGACTGCGCTGCAGTTATTGCTATATACTAAGGTAGAACCGATTATCGAATCGGACATTGGCCTGGAGAAATGTCGAGGGGGTTATGACAAATCAAGGTTGTGTCTCGGTGTCAGCTTGGCATAGGCCTACATGTTACTAGTCTCGTATAGACGGGCTACATGTTACTCGCATAGCTGGTCATAGTCCTCGGCGGAACAGCCATGTCACTGCACTTTGTACATTGTAGGTGTCTAGCTCGGTTCTTCAGAATGGTTTAGACTGCTTGAAATCGCCTGGAGCAACTTTGTAAACAAACAGTAAACAAACGGTTCACATGTTATGTCGCGACATTCCTTATGCAAACAATAATAGGCGAAAAGGGAACAATATTCTTTTCAATTTGGCATAAATGAGGTTGCCCGACAGTTTCGCCTAACTGAACACAACAAGCTAATATCCGAAGCTACATAACCGTAAACACGGGCAGACAATGCCAGGGCATGAGGCAATACATATATGGGACATTCCATAAATAAGGGGGCCAATGGTAATATACAGCTTTCCATACAATCATTTGGAATTTTATAGAGTACTGCGATGTTTTGGCAATTTTTTCAGTATTTATTTTGTTGATACTGTCCATAGCTTCTAAAATTTTAAGGTCAAAATAATTTGGATTAAGATTTTGCATTGTCCTATATTTTCTTCAAAATAGGCAAAATTTTGTACAAAATACAGAAAAAGCAATCATTTCAGGTCTTCATTTAAAGTTGCACGTAGAATATGCTCTAGTTATATCGAATGCACCCAAAATATGATTTAATCAGTTTATTGGCAACTTAAAGCAATATAACCATTTTGATGTCCCCCTTACACGTGAAACATACAATTTTAGATATGTACAAGTGCAGAGACAATATGGGAGTTGGTAGTCATGTCCGTCTTAGATATGACTAATTGGATAAGATTTTCCACAATGAAGATGATTATTTGATTTTATGCCTAAAATGGTCATGTCACAAGTTGGCACCCTAATTTATGGAATGACCCATATATCTGTGGTTCTACCCATGTAATCAATGATGAATGCTAAACAGTATTACAGTGCTACTTAATAACCTTGACGTAAACAACTTATGTGATAGGATAGTACATAACAATCATTGATTGTTCGATACCTGTTATTAATAAAATCTTGCGATATAGAACAATACCACAGAACAGAAAAACAGAGAATGTTAACCAAGACTCAAAAATTATTCTTCATTTTTGAGTCTTGGTTAACATTCTCTGTTTACAGAACATGTGAGTGGCACAGCCGTACGCTACGCAATATTGCGTGATAATTGCACGTTAATTGCATTGAGGCACCGCTTTACCTTGATGTTTTGGTGCAGCAAATTATACAGTTTATAACACGGATTGTGATGGTGTGTGCGCATGGAGACATCAGATACGTCGCAAGTGTGTATAATTTTAGATATAAAATCTAATATTTATATCATGGTCGATGATCACATACACATGTAGACAAGTGTGCTCTGTCTGGGTTATATATATACTCACATTCCCACTATTGAATTTCCACAGATGCCTGCGGCATAATGCAATAGTATTGTGCGTCTAGTGCTTGCAGGATACGCTTGCTTGACTTTGGAGGAAAAACATACTTTAATTGGAGGGAATTTTTCGTTAAGCGTACGGTGTATAGAGTCCAGGATACGCTTGCTTGACTTTGGAGGAAAAACATACTTTAATTGGAGGGATTTTGTTTGTTAAGCGTACGGTGTATAGAGTCCAGGATACGCTTGCTTGACTTTGGAGGAAAAACAGACTTTAATTGGAGGGATTTTGTTTGTTAAGCGTACGGTGTATAGAGTGGTTAGCATTCTGTGTTTTCTAAGAACCATACCAAACTGATTATTGAAGTGGTATTTACGAAGGTTGGGTTTAAGCAGCATCGGCGGCGTGTTAAAGCCAACATTGAATTTTTAATGGTAAATGGAGAATTAGGTCAATTAACGTTCCACCCTCCGCTAGGCATAGGCTACATTGCCATTTGGAACGCTAATAAATTTCGCTCAATTCTTAATAAATGTACTTATTTTTGGGATAACGTGTACACACATTACATGATAAGTTACGTTTGGGAGAGTATCCTTTTCTAGCCAGGATATATAATTTAAAGCTTAGTGCACACAAAATAGGGGTGCACATACATAGGTTGTTGTACTATGTAGCTATGATAATATGTCTGGATGTCTCTTATCTACTGAATAGGCATAAAGCTATCCCTTGTTTACTGAACACATTACATGTAGGTCTGCATGTAAATAACACACCAATCTCATTATAAATATGTTATAAAAGAATATGTAGTTCAAACACCGTCGGGAGTGATAACTCCTGAGATTTTGGCTATTGGATTAAAGCGGCGGAGGAGTTTAGGCCGAATAACGTTAGACCCAGCCTAGGCAATAACATTATTTACTGTGCCTCTTGGTAACGGTAATATTTAAAACCTCAATAAATTGTAATTATATTTTTGGTAGCATTTCAAGTCCTTAATATTACATTCCATTTTTTGCGGGGGATGAGGGGGAAGTATCCGCTTTAACATAAAAAATAATTTAAATTTAAATGAAGCGATATTATAATAGGCTAGTGACTGCCTCAGTCGGTCGATTGCCCAGATAGAGTAGGATAATTGGTAGTCATGTGTCTTTCAAAGGAAAAAAATCCACAAGTAGATGTACACTTACTGGCTATGTTCCCGATAGTTCCACAATCCCGCAACTATGGGAGTTGGTAGTCATGTCCGTCTTCCATAGGAAAACATTACACAAGTAGATGTATGTACACTTACTGGCTATGTTCCCGATAGCTCCACAATCCCGCAACTATGGGAGTTGGGAGGGGGTGGGCTTTTAAACATTTTTTTAGTGATAGATGAAAGACAAATCTCAATGTGTTATATGTCTTGTCTGCCATCAACTGTATAACTTATGACTTTAATAAGCGTTATGATTCCATTTGTACTTTCGAAATACATTTCAACCGCTAGTGTCAATCACCGGAATTTGGAGTTGTGTAAAAATACTCCCGATTAAAAATCCCACCCTTTCAAAAAAAAATCATTAAGAAATCAAAGTCCCCAAGAAGCATTGACTGGGGAAACCGCCGTTTTAGAAGTGTGGCGCCACCACTGCTTACCACCCTCGTTGTCTCCTATGTAGAGTGTAGTGGACATAGGCTCCACCAGCGTCACGCCACTGGGGGCAGTCAGATCAAACACGATGCTCTCCAGGCACTCTAGGATACTGTCGTCGATGATGGTTACCGTGGCGGTGGCACGCAGACTGTTGGCCGGTAGCACAGCAACGGAGGACAAGATATTGAAGTCGTCAAATTCTGTGGCGGCGGTGCCCGTCAATGGTACGGTGCCCAGCGACAGTACTGTGAACAGAGAGAGTGAGATCAATTAGGAACAGTATGGTATGTAGAAAATACCGGTTTAATACCAACCTAGCTAATATAACATACCGGTTTAATACCAGCTGGCTAATATAACATACCGGTTTAATACCAACCTAGCTAATATAACATACCGGTTTAATACCACCTGGCTAATATAACATACTGGTTTAATACCAACCTAGCTAATATAACATACCGGTTTAATACCAACCTAGCTAATATAACATACCGGTTTAATACCAGCTGGCTAATATAACATACCATGGATATTTGAGAGAGACAGCCTCCACTTCCTAGTTTCGTTATTGTTTGATTGTATTTTTATAGTATATTTCTCTGATTCATTATATATTTCATATATTTTTCTATTTGATGTATACATTATATTTTTGTACTGTACTGCTTAGTTTTGCAGGGCCCATCTGTAAAGCAGATTTCGTTGATATGTGGCTACTCTGTTTAAATAAAGTTTACAAAGAAACAAATCGTGGCCTCCCCCATACCCCTTCTACCCGCTTCCATGTGAGACATCGCCATTTTTGGAGCCACTCTTCATCCATCCATTCCACATGCCCAGCCCACCTCATACGCCCCATAATCCGCCTCTCCGTAAGACTCCTAGCCATCCCAAACTTCTCCCATATACCAGCTAACCGTCTCCTCTCTACCCGCTTTACCCCTGCGATCCTTCTCATCTAGTTATTTTCACACACTTGCAGACGCTGTTGCGGAGCATTAGACAGAGTCAGGGTTTCAAGTCAGTAAATACATGGCAGGGAATAACACAAACTTGTACCCAAAACTTTCCCTTTTATATATATCTGTTATAACCTCCTCTACATTCCTCCATGTCATAGCGCCGGATTGAATCCTTTCCCGCACCTCCCCATCAGAACGTCCGTCACCAGATATCAATCCCCCCAGATATGAAAAACTACCCATCTGCTTAATCTCTTTGCCTGCTAGGATTATACCCAACTCCTGTCACTGCGCACCCACCCACTGACAATACCTCCATCTTATCCAGGCTCATACACAACCCATGTCTCTTAAATAAATCCTTCCACTCTACCAAAACCTCCTGTAACTCCTGCTTACTTTCCATGATAACTACTGCCAGGTCGTCAGCGTATAAAAGATTTTGCAGGACGTTCTGAGTACTGACTTCAGGGCTCAAAATAACCGGAAGCACCAAGCTCTTCATTTTGTACTTGATGCTCTCCAAAATAATTGTACACCGAATACCCAATTTTGCATTGACTTTCTGTGCTATGAGGTGCCCCTTTCGCGGTTACAACTGTCTGCCCTGGTAATCTGGCCATTTTGGCCTTGCTCCTTTCGATTCTTAATTTTGAGCCCTGTGACTTCCCTGCTAATCACTTCCATTACCATAATGAAAAGTGGAGGACTTAGCGCACTACCCTGTCTGAGCCGAATATTAACCCCAAACTCTTCGGTGATCATTGAACCAACCACAACCCTACCTTTTGCACCCTCATAAGGACCCTCCACCATCCTACCTTCCACATCCAGGAACACACATCCACCTCAATGTAGACATTACTAATTCCCTAGGAACAGTATCGCAAGCCTTCTCCAAATCCACAAACCCAATACCATACTCCCTCTAGCCTCCAGTCTCTTTTCCACCAGCTGCCCAAGTGTTAATAGACCATTACTTTTCCCTCTTCCCCTCCGAAACTCCTGCTGTTCCTCTCCAATCTCTGTTTCAACCCTCGTTCGAATACTCCTATTCAAAATCCTTTCCAGTAGCTTAAAAACTTGTCCCAATTATGTGACACCCTGATACTTCCCGGGATCATGAATGTCCCCTTTACATTTCCAAATGGGCACAATAAGTCTGCCAATCCATGGGTATCTTTCCCTCTTTCAAACGTACGTTAAGCAATCTCGCTAGCCACTTCACTCCCACCTCCCATGTGATTACAAACATTTCCACCCACGTTTCATCCAATCCGGCAGCCTTATCTCTCTTCATCCTTCCCAGAGCCCAATCCACTTCCAACTCTGAAATCTCCTCCACACAACCCTACCCCTCACTGCATTAGACAGGGCTCGACACTAAGGACTGTCCGATTGCCCGGGGAAACCAAATATTTGTCCGGGAAACTGAAAGGCTTACTTAACTTGCCAGACAGAGCAATTGATTTTTTACTACTATTATTTACCCAGACAAGAAGAGTATACACATTATACTCCTATAGTAATTTACTACACAGGATAATAGGTGGTAGGCATCAACAATATTCAGACTTGTGTGGTAAAAAGTATTTGGACTTTCAATTGAGTGCTTCGGAAATTGGAATCAGAAGAAAGGAATGATCACAAGCTGTTTTTTTTTTTTTTTTTTTCTGGATGTAGTAGTATACAACCCCAAAAATATATTTTTAACTTCTTTGATAAATAACATTCTAGATAACAAGCAACGCTATTATCAACAACAACATAATTATAGCAAAAAAAAATTGTTAACAAGACATAGCCTAAATCTTGTGAAACTTAACAATGAATATTGCTTCAAATAATACTATATATCAATTCAAATGTAATTTCAATAAATGAAAACATGGCAACCAATACTTTTCTCAATGTGACATCTTCATGTTTTTGTAGAATATATTTTTGCAATAGAAAATATTCTTTCAAATATACCCAGTGCATTATATACTGTAGGCACATTATTTAAAAATAATAATAATAAGGTTTAGCTCCTGAGCAAAGTCTCCATCAAAGAGTAGGCCTACTCTTGAAATATATAATAAATTGAATACTATAAAACTGCTCATAACCTTACTGTATGTATGTCAATACAACTTGAATACGAACATCAATTTGGTGGGTCTGAATACTTCCAAAGTTCAAAATAATTGTAGAGAGCAATGTTCGCGTTACGTCAACTAAGAGTCCATAATTGACAAATTTTCACTATACATGTATCCTAGTTATCCAGTCTATTTCACTTTCAAAGTACAACTACTTTATCATAGTAGTGCTAGGGCCAGGTTAATTATGGTATATGGTGACAGTTCAGAGCACTCTCATTAAATTTACATTTTTTTAAGACAAGAGTCAAGACTTTCATATGGTTTCATTGTATTTGATATAATTCCCCCCAAAATTGGCGATAATTTCCATAGATCATGTATGTACATCTACATCACCTACAAATTTTATATAAATTGATCAGTATTATATAGTAGTAAGGTAGGTATGCCCATTTCACTAGATACAAGTGGAAACTGTATGCCACTTGCCAACAAATTCACCTCGGTTTTGTGTAACCCACTCCTATATATGTAATTTTGTGACTGGCTCTCTTTTGGAAAAGGAACCAGCCACAGCCATGTCATTACGAAGACCTCATCATCATCATCATTATTGGTCCAGCCGAATCACCTAACTCTTGCAGCAATCGCCCTCACACCATCCCGCCATCTCAATATGTTTGGAGCATCTTCCTTCCTTAGTCCAACCTTCCTCAGCTCCTCCTCCACCTGATTC
>JAODAI010010137.1:0-12981 GCA_027575025.1 Scotoplanes globosa | reverse complement strand
CCTAGCCCTGGCCCTCCAATCGCCAACCCCACCAGCCCTCTTAAAATCCCTCTCAACACAGTCCTTCCATCTCAATCCATTTCTTATCCGGTCCATGGGCAGCTATAGTGCAGTTCATATGAAAGTGGAATTTCAACAACTCAATTAAAAAGATCCAGTAACTTTGAGAATTTATATTTTCTTGATTTTGGCAACTTTTTACTGTATATATCAACATGACCAATGGTCAACGTGACCAAGGGTCAACATGACCAAGGTTCAACATGACCAAGGGTCAACATGATATGAAAGATCACTTGGTCCAGTGGTTTCCACTTGAAAGGATGCAGGTTCGATTCCTAGCAGTCAGCTCAGTTGATAGAATAATGGAACTTGTGATCGGAAGGTCAGAAGTTTCAATACGGAGTGATGATGTTTATATTCCAGTGGCTCTAACTGGTATATCAAAGGCTTTGGGTGGCTCATATAACATTTGTGTTGAAAACGGCCAGGAAACCTATTCCAATCAACCAAAAAAGGATCCTAGCACTGCTCGTAAATCAAAAATGTTGTCTAGTTTCTGAGTTGTGGTCTTCTATCTGCTATCCCCAAATTATAGACATTAAATGTGCGTTTGCACGAGACTGTCCTGTCCGCTTGCGTTTCACCTCTTTAGGCTCTTTTTACCTCTTTCACCTCTTTAGTCGACTTCCCGCAAAGGAGGATTACAAAAACAAACGAACAATAATACCCGATCTGCTGTGGTGGTTCATATATATTTACCCTGATCCATTGTTTGTGAGAAGTGCAGTTTATATGGATGGTCTGTGTGACACACTTATCATGTGATTTAATATCATGTGATTTAAATATAAATGACTACATGCTTATTAGGAGGTATGATACATTTATGTTTGTTACTTAGGGTATGATATATCTTTATACTACAGGCTACAATATGGTTAGGTGTGTGTGTGTGGATGTTTGTTCATGATGAATAATGATCATAAGTAGTATGTGATCACTGAAATAGATTGGTAGTATGTGTGTGTGTATAGTGGTATTACTGTGTATACATTACAACTACAGTACGTCCATGTATGTATCACTGTGTATACAATACAACAGTACGTACGTGCTATTGTATTACTGTGTATACATTACAACTACATTATGTCCATGTATGTATCACTGTGCATACAATACAACAGTACGTACATTGTATTATTGAGAAGTTGAGAAGGCCCGGTGATTAGGACAACCGGCTCATAATTGGGTTTCAACCACTAACATGTGATAAGGCACTGTATCTCGATTATTTCACCTACCCAGGTTTGTAATTGGGTAGATGTGAGGTAATTTGTGTTTATAGTGAAGAGGTAGAGGAGGCCTCGATTGATATGGAAAGACTATGTTGGCGATGGAGATTGGAGGGTCATGACTATGGATGGATATATAGATATGTTATGTGGCAGCTCCTATTGGAGGGTCATGACTATGGATAGAGGGAGGTAGAGAGCTTTGACCAATGATGTGACAGTTCAGTAGTGTAATCTTCCTCGCCCCTTGTCAGGGCCGGATACCGTAGGTAGAGAGAAGGTGATGCGCCATAATGTGGCAGCTCCTATTGGAGGGTCATGACTATGGATGGATATATAGATATGTTATGTGGCAGCTCCTATTGGAGGGTCACGACTATGGATAGAGGGAGGTGGAGAGCTTTGACCAATGATGCGACCGTTCAGTAGTGTAATCTTCCTCACCCCTTGTCAGGGCTGGATATCGTAGGTAGAGAGAGGGTGATGCACTGTTATGTGGCAGCTCCTATGGAAGCCCCTCGGAGGCACGTTCTTGTGACGCTATTGTGTCGGCGGCAATGGACTATCTTAAAAATGCACATTATAATGTATAGGATTGACAAGCGGACCAGGGTTGTAATTGTGAAATGCTTTTGAATATCCTTGTATACATTTAGGGAGCTATATAGATCACAATTAGTATTATAGTATTATTTGGTGCTGGTATTATAGAGTTTAATAATGAGGTCACAGGGTTATCATGGACAACATGATTGAAATGACAATATAGCTTGTCAGCCAAATATCATGTCTAGCATGAAAGTCGGTGCATGTATACTAGTAGTGTGTACAGTAAGTACTACAGTACCACTACTGAAAACAGTATTATATTTAAATCTATGGAGGAATGAAATGGTGATCTTCAACCATTTCTTTATTTTTTAGTTTTTCACCCAGTATTATCTTTCAAAAGGTGCCCGAAATACTCATTTCCTCAAAAAGTTTGTTGCACTGTTGTCGCTGCGCCTTAAGCATTTTTTTTTACGAATAAATAAATGTCCCTTAAGTATTATTGTTATTACCAATGTCTACTTTAGACACAATATCATAATTAATCATCACCAATCCATAAATAGTAATAAAAAACTTATTAAGCGTTTACTTTCACAAAGTTTTTATGTTTTACCAACTTAAATATCATTATTATAAATATCATATTTGCCGAAAATTGCCTTCTATTTCCATTGTAGGTTACACATTTAGCTGCATGCTATATTACTTATCCTACGGCGACCGGCTCTCTGTCTGGGCTGGTCAGCTCCGTGGACCGAGCGTTGGATTTGTGATTGTCAGGTCATAGGTTCCAATCAGGCATGATGTTGTATATTTTCCAATGACTCTAGCCTAATGCACTTGTCAATTGTAATCCCCCCATACCCGGGGCGGGGACTGTAATGGGGATGTTAGTTTCACAATTGCAACATGTGTGTTTCTTCCCCCGCTATTTTTAAGAAAAGTCCCGTAAGGGGGGGGGCGGTATTTTGCTGAACATTCCCTCTAAATCTCCACTAGCGGTACTAAAACAAAAGTCCCCCTAAATCCCCGCTATATTGCTGTTACATTTGGTACAAGTCCCGGATCACAATCACGGCTCAAATTCCACTGCGAACATCCCTGTATTAACTGGTGTAACGTCACAATAATGTGACCATCCCGGCGACAAAAAAGGAGGGGAAAGAGGGGATACCAGAAATAATCAGTACTTTCGAGTCTGGCCCCCATTAGTTAGAAGAAATTAATTATGAAATAATATATGAAATTGAATTAACACGCACGCAATGCCTCCATGTTGCAAAATGTACACACAATATATTTTGAAGTGCATTACTCCCATTTGGAGATATATAGCAGTGTCCCTATTTCCAACTGTTCCCAAAACAATCATTGATTGTCCTAAACTGCAGGCAAATTAACCGGCTTACAGGTGTGACATGAATAAAATAAATATCGTATTTTATGTCTTGGTGATGATAAAGAGGGTATAAATTATTAATCTATTATTCTTACCAAAAGTAGTGCCTTTTCAAATTCAGTGCCTGCTATTTTTTACACTTTTATAATATTTTAGTTGAATTTGTAGTATGTTCCATTTATGTTGCATCACATTATTATGGGAAACTTTATTCATTAATTGAATGTTAGTAAGATTATCATGCAGCACCGGATTCCAAGGATTGTTGTGTTGAATATCATTGAGTCATTGTTTACATGATTGGCTAGCTCAGTGGGGAGTATGAGCTTGACCATGTCACGATTAAATGATAAACGGTCACATATAATATTTATGGTTAATAAATCATCATTTAAGATTAATAATGCTTGTGAATAAATGATTCCAAATTTCCAATTTGGTGAGATATTTATAGACAAAAATGTTAGTACGACATGTTGTGCGATCGTAATATATTTCTGTTCTGCTGCTCACAAATTGAACAATATAGGAATATTGTTTAATTAAACAAGTAACCATTTGCCTACATCTTTTGTATAATGTATTGTTGCCGTTTTCGGGACGATCTTGTACCTGTCTCTTCAGCACAAAGGACCCAAGTATGCTCACAAATTGAACATATTGTTTAATTAAACAAGTAACCATTTGCCTACATCTTCTGTATAATGTATTATTGCCGTTTTCGGGACGATCTTGTACCTGTTGCTTCATCACAAAGGACCAAAATACCCTAACGTTAGTCAAAACGGCTATTATATTACAGTGGCTCTAACTGGTATACCAAAGGCTTTGAGTGGTATAATTATGAAACAAAAGTTTATTTTTCCTACAAAAGCAACACTGCCAAGATTTTATTATGTATAAAAAAGGAATGTAAATAATCTGGCATATTTTGTGATCTGTGTCTATGGAAATGCATGGAAATACAGGGAAAAGCATGGAAATTAATGCCAAAATGGGACATTGACCGTGACAATGGTTTTATTCCAGTATCTGAACTGTGGTGGACGGTTTCCCCCATCTGAGGTTGGTGTCCCCCTGAGTCCCACCAAATTAGATTTTTTATGCTGTAAAATATGTTAGCACAGTTGATAGAACATTTGACTAATGATCGCACGGCCAGGAGTTTGATCACAAAGTGATGATTATATTCCAGTGGCTCATCAAAGTATCTGGGTGGCTCATATTGCCTCTGTGTTTTAAAGGGCCGGGGAACCTAATCAATCAATTAATGTTCTATATGTTTCTGATAATTTAAAATTATTCACCATTAATTCATCATAAAAGTCGCACTAATTTGCCTTTAAACTACAGGTATGTACAGTATATAGGTTGAAGCTGGGATATCAATTTTTATTTAGTTTAGTGTGTAGTTATAACCTATAATATTAATTACATTTCAAAATGTACCATTGGTATACATATTACTAACTTATCTAGAAAGGGGGGGAACCCCTTCCCTGAGATCAATAGCCGCATTGAGGCTGTCCTTTTTCAATATAGCTCAGCTCCAAAGTGCCTACATGCAATTTTCAAACCAAAAACCTAATTTCCAGTGATCTAGGGGTATACATCTGGAATCCCAAAACTTCCTTGTACACTTCACATTAAATGATGTTGGCACTTCAGCATAACGTATGTATGTTCCGCTTGAAAATGTTTGTCACCGCACCCCTTCATTTATAAAATTATGGCGAGGCCCCTGTTCAAGAATGGATAGAAAATATTACCAAATTAATTTGGAGTACCCAAAGAACATAAACTGCAGCTTAGTGGGCTGGCAGTCCTGTTTCAAACCTTATCTATTATGTTACTCTCAACAACGTGTACGACCCATCACCCCAAATATAGGCGGTTGACACCAAAAATAAAAATGCGGTTTAAGGCTTGTTGTTATTAAGGGCACCTTCTGGTTTTGTTTGCTACATAATTTACCTAAATCGTACATAAAATGATAAAATGGTCAACATTTTAGAACATGCTTTTTGATTCATTTTGGAGAAGAAAAGGGTGATAATAATGACAAATAACGTCATATTTGGCAAAATGTGGACGATGTATACAAAATGAGTTAACGTATTACCCTAAAATATGACTTTCTCTGTTAAATTTTCAACCAAACATATTTTATATCGAAATATAATAATACCACAGTTATGAACACAAGAGAAACTGAAAAGTTATATTTTGTGGATTATTCCATGTTTTTGCCAATTTTAATGACTTTCATATTTGCCCACAAACACCTACTTTTGGAGTGATGTTGCCCGTGATGAGTCCGACTGGAGGAAGTCAAAACAGCTGTTTTGCCTTCTCATTTGGTGTTCACCATAAGTGAGTAGTGGGTCAACAATTCAATGATGGTCAGCCACTGATGTAGTGGATAGAGCATCAGGCTGAAAGTCAGGAGATTGAGTGCTGATTCAGCAGCCGTATGTGTTCAAGAGCTCTGGAGGTCGGGTCATACCAGAGACTTTAGGAATGGTATATGTTGCCTTCTCACGTGATATTCATCGTATCCAAATCCAGATATTCAGCGTATGACATTGGAACATACATGGTCAATAATCCAGTGATTTAGCAAGAAATTTTAGTAGTGGGTTTGGTCAACAATTCAATGATGTTCAGCCACTGATGTAGTGGATAGAGCATCAGGCTGAAAGTCAGGAGACTGAGTAGTGATTCAGCATCCATGTCTGTTCAAGACCTCTGAAGCTTGGATCATACCAGAGACTTTAGGAATGGTACATGTTGCCTTCTCACTGGATATTCAGCATATGATATTGGAACATACACGGTCAACAATCCAGTGATCTGGGAAGAAAATTTGTTGAGGACTGCGATATTAAGCCGAAAGGTTACAACTGAGCCGTTAAAACATAATTGATCAATCAATCAACTGGAAAAATCCTGAGGACAGTGGTTGTTTACCCATCGCTGTGGCTACATCAGAACTACATAACCCTGTTAATCAATCAAAAGTACATAACCCTGTTAATCAATAGTTGCTTCTGTGGTATTGTTGACAATCTAATAAAGAAACATTTAAAAAAAATTGTATAGTTGCACGCTTTCCCCTACACCTAGGTGTTTTTGGTAGCTTTGTCGAATTAGTGCTAGGGCAGCAACCCTATGCCATCCCTAACTCTGGCAGTAACCCTAACCTTATAAATGTTAAGTTGTCTGAGGGGGTCATTATCCGGGGATACTTGTCAGGTTTGGTACTTGTCCAGTTGTCCATTGGTGCAAGTACATTTCTGAAATATGTCAATTAAACTAATCTTCTTTCCCAATTATAAAATAGGATCCAAGTATAATTATGATTTGCATTTAATTGAAAAGTTACAAACAGATATATTTAATACAAAGGTGTCTAACCAGTTAGCTCGGTTGATAGAGCATTGGACTTATGATCGCAAGGTCAGGAGTTTGAATCCGGAGTGATGGTAATTTTATTCCTGTGGCTCTAACTGGTAAATCAAAGGCTTTGGGCGTCTCATATAACCGCTGCATTGATAAGGTCCAGTAAACCTTTTCATTCAAATAAACAATTTAATTAAAGTGGTCAAGCTAATTAGCCGATCAGAATTGTAGATTAATATGCCGGGCCTACAGTACATTGTGTCGTGCTAGAGACGCTAGATTTCATAATGCATTGGTTCTTGTTAAAAACAAAGTATTAAATAATTAATTACTGTAGCCTACGTTGAGACATCACATTTTTGATTTTTTTGTAAAAACACATTAGAGGCTTCAAGTGATACGCACTAGTATCGTGAAAAGTATTTACATTGTAACAATCAACTAAGTTGTTGGTGGAAAAGTATTGTAAAATAGTTGTTTGTAAATATAAATTGGCAATATGTTTTATATTTTTAATAAATTCTTTGCCACCTTCAAAGTGATATATGTTTCGTTATTGTCTTAATGTGTTGTAACTATGTCTAGGTCAGTTGACAGAGCGTTGGACTTGTTATCACAAGGTTATGTGTTTGAATCCAGAGTAATGATGATTATATTCCAGTGGTTCTAATCAGTGTGTAAAGTGTGCTTTGTGGCTCATATAACCTCTGCATTGAAAAGAGCCAGGAAACTTATTCATTCATTATATAGTGATGATGATTATATTCCAGTGGCTCTAACTGGCGTGCAAAATGTGTTGTGTGGGTCATGTAACCTCTGCGTTGAAAAGGGCCAGGAAACCTATTAATTCATTATATAGTGATGATGATTATAATCCAGTGGTTCTAACTGGTATATCAAAGGCTTTGGATGGCTCATATAACCACTGCGTTGAAAAGGGCCAGGAAACATATTCACATTCCAGTGGCTCTAATTTGTATCAAATGTTTTGGATGGCTCATATAACATATAAACTATGCACTGAAAGGGGCCAAGAAACCTATTCATTCATTATCTGGTGATGATCATTATATTCCAGTGGCTCTAACGGGTGTATCAAAGGCTTTGGGTGGCTCATATAACATATGCATTGAAAAGAGCCAGGAAACCTATTGATATTCCAGTGGCTCTAATTTGTATCAAAGATTTTGGATGGCTCGTATAACCTCTGCATTGAAAGTGCCAAAAAACATATTCATTCATTATGTAGTGGTGATTATATTCCAGTGACTCTAACTGGTGTGTCAAAGGCTTTGGGTGGCCCATATAACCTCTGCGTTGAAAAGGGCCAGGAAAACTATTCATTCATTATGTGGTGATGATCATTATATTCCAGTGGCTCTAGCTGGTGTATCAAAGGCTTTTGGTGGCTCATATAACCTCTATGTTGAAAATGCCAGGAAACCTATTTAATATTCCAATGGCTCTAAATTATATAACCAATGCGTTGAAGCCTGATCAATCAATTGACACCTCATTAATCAATTAACATAAATATAATAATAATAATATGATCGCAGTATAAAAACTGAAACGTGGGTTTATAGACCTATGTGTTAGAGGCCGATTCCATTCAGATTGTACTCATCCCATTTAAGTATGGTAGGCCCATCTCTACCAAATATATACTAACTATAGATGTGTGCATGTCCATTGCTAATCCCACCTGTACGGTCGGGGTCACACATTGTGCGGGTATGCAGCTAATATGTAGAGAAGGTAAACTGACAATGTGACACCAACGGAAGAGTCCCCCATCCCTGGCTGGTGACGTTTGGATTTTTGTTCCATTTCGAGAAGGCATGTAGAAGATACCTATAGTGATTGGCAGACCAGCCTTATTGTGCCCATATGGAAACGTAAAGGGGATAATATTCATGACCTGGGAATGTATCGGGGTATCACATTATTGGGAAAAGTTTTTCATTTCTTGTTTAACAAGAAATGTATGCGTTCACCCCGGCGTGTGCGTGTGTGACTATGACACCTGGCTTGTTAACACAATATCTCAATAACCGTAAGTCTGATTAAGTTGATATTTGATACAGGAATGCACTGCATGTTGGTTAGGAAGCCTGTTGATTTGGATGATGATACCTTGCATATGAATGAGTGGGAGGGGCTTATTCCTAAAATCTCAAGAAATGGCTGATGAACACGATAGCTCAATAAAATAAATGTAGGTCGGAATGAGTTGATATTTGGTACAGGGGTGCTCTGCGGGTCGATTAGGAAGCCTGTTGATTTTGAGATGATACCTTGCATATCAATGAGTGGGCGTCCCTTGCGAAAATCTCAAGGAATGGCTTGTGAGCACGATATCTCAATAAACGTAGACCGGATTGGGTTGATGTTTGGTACGAGGCTGCTTTGTGGATCTGTTATGAAGCCTATTGATTTAACGATGATACCTCGCATATTAATAAGTGGGCGGGGCTTTATTGGTAACATATTGATAGGCTAGATGCTTGAGAGACATGGGCTTCGCGTATGAGCCTGGATAAGTCGGAGGTCGGTCTTGTCAGTGGGCGTTAAGCAGGTGGATGGTTTGGCATATCTGGGGCATCATATCTGGTGACGGATGATCCGATGGGGGGGGGGAGGTGCGAATAAGGATTCAATCTGAGTTCTCTGGCCTGGAGGAATGTAGAGGAGTATGACAGATAGGCACATTATTCCAGCATGTATTTACGGGCTTGAAATCGTGGCTTTCTGTCTAGTGCGCAGCTACAGTGTCTTCAAGTTTGTGAAAATAACTGGATGAGAAGGATCGGGAGGTGCGAATAAGGATTCAATCTGAGTTATCTGGCCTGGAGGAATGTAGAGGAGGTTATGACAGATAGGCACATTATTTCAGCATGTATTTACGGGCTTGAAATCGTGGCTTTCTGTCTAGTGCGCAGCTACAGTGTCTTCACGTTTGTGAAAATAACTGGATGAGAAGGATCGCGGGGGTTAACCGGGTGGAGAGGAGAAGATTAGTTGATATAAGGGGTGCCATTGAGATAACCAAAGGAGTGCAACGGAGATGTTGATTAATCTGGACATGTGGAATGGATGGATGAAGGGCAGCTCCCCCAAATGGCGTTGTAATACTTGGAAGCTGGTATAAGGGGTAGAGGGAGGCCGTGATTGAGATGGAAGGACTGAGATGGAACGACTGTGTTTATAGGGATCTTAGGCGCGCTGTGGGTGGATATTGGTGGGGCCATGGCTTTGGGTATATGGAGATGGAGAGCGTTGACCAATGATGCAGCTGTTAGTTAGAGTATTATTATTCGCCCCTTGTTAGGCATTCAAGAGGCAGAGAGAGAAAGGCAAATATCACAGATATGAACACTCTCCCATCTGGGAAACTAAACCTCTGTTGGGAATCAATCATACTAAGCGATAAATATTATTCAACGTGTCCGGGGAATCCTTGTATTTATATCATTATTCATCTCTGTGTATTATAAAAATGTATATAATTCCCAACATATTCAACATCAGTATTCCCCAGCAGGGGACAGCCATCCCCGATGGGTGGGGTATAGTCCCCCTGACAGAGGGGTAGATTCAACATCAGTATTCCCAGGCAGGGGACAGCCATCCCCGATGGGTGGGGTATAGTTCCCCTGACAGAGGGGTAGATTCAACATCAGTATTCCCTGGCAGGGGACAGCCATCCCCGATGGTTGGGGTGTAGTTCCCCTGACAGAGGGGTAGATTCAACATCAGTATTCCCCGGCAGGGGACAGCCATCCCCGATGGTTGGGGTATAGTTCCCCTGACAGAGAGGTAGATTCTCTCTCTGACAGGGTCTCAAATAGTTTGCTATGCATATATCTATGGTTGAATTTTTTCTATAATTTTAATATAGACCATTTATGATATAAGTATGCCAACAGCCTCAATGTTATAGTTAAGTAAGTAAGAAGTAAGAATGGATCAGCAAGGACATATTCCTCATAATTTCCACTCGTCAACAACTCTATGAGAAACATATAATCTGGAATAATCCTTATGTAATTTATAACTATGACCTCTGGTACCAGAATAATCAGACAGCGTAAAAAAACCATCAAACTTCAACTTATCAAAACCATGAACAATTTTAAATACCTGAATAAGATCACCACGAACACGACGAAGTAGTTAGCCTTAGATAAGTCAATCGTTGCTCGTATGATAGAGAACTAATGGAACTAACTAAGATTGATGTCTTATTGTTACACTGAATGAGTATTTAGCAAACATTTAAAAAATAAAACTGTACCTGGCTGTACCTGTGAGGTAGATCCGCGACTGCAATTATGCATTGACCTATCATGTAGTAGTAGTAGTACAATGTGGCTAGGTTTGTATCCTAATGTGGCTAGGTTTGTATCCTAACACAGTGATGCATATTCATCATATTCATTCCCTAGGGTCACCACCCCTCCTAAAATAATGTTGTGACCCTCAAAACGGAAGTGATAAATTAATACAATAAACTTAGCCATTTTAAAAATAAATCTGTAAAGCCTTCTATTTCATTTGGTATGATCCAAAAACGGGGACGAATATCTGCTCTGGATTGGAGTTGGCCGAATTATATTTTGCCGCGAAAATAGGCCACAAATGTTTACAGAATTTAGGAAGTCTTCTGTTGATGCAATCTCCCAGATTTTTGAACAAGATTATTTGAAAAAAATTGGAGATTAAAATAGATAAAGTCTGAACTTCTGAAAATAAAAATATATTATACAAATAGCAGTAATAAAGTGCCTGGCGATTTAAGGGGCCCTGGCGACCTTAAGTTATGGTAATTTACGTTAGACACAAGCCTAACGTTACGTTACGTTAGGTCTAACTTAATAACTTAGCGTAGGCTATGCCATGGCCTAACGTTAATAAGCCAGGCTTTAATTTCAAATGAGTAGCCTAGGCTTCAGTAAGTCACCTTACTACCTGGACATTCTCGCAGGCATTTAAGCAGATCTGCTCGTGCTTTATTCCTCCATAACGCAATATTTACTCGGCCACCACCGTTCAGATGTGTTGACATGTTGGTGTTCCCAGGTCAGGATCAATCTTTCATCAACTTCAAAACAAAGCTAGAGTTCCGAATACATTGGGTAAGTGCCCCAAAAGATAATGAATTATGCTATTGCAATGTCCCTGGCTCGAATCCCACAGCTGCATCATCGTTTTGTCAATATAACTGTTTGATTGTGTGTATTCAAATTTGAAATGGATCATAAACTAGAAGTAACACATTTATACGAAGTCATTGATTGATTTTTGATTAATTGACAATGTGGGGGAAATTATTAGGCAAAATATTTACTGTAGGGGGAAAAATTATAGAAGGGAAATATAAAATTCCACTTAACATTTTTCATGTCCATAACACTACTGTAACACGTAGTTGTGTGGTATTCATCACTATGTAGCAACGTGAACGTGTATTACACATTCATGAATAATTCCAGGAAGGCTAAGTTAATGTAATTTGGTTTTATTTAAGTGCCGTTTGGCATGTATATATGTTTGGTAGCACGGAATAAATAACCTGTACTAGGGGAACCAATGTTTTTTACGAAATTTTCTTTATGTGGCGTTCCAAATTTGAGGCTGGTATCAGAAGTGAGAGTAACTTAAACTGCTACAGCGCCACCACATTTTCTATATCAATTCTCAGACTGAAAATGTAAAATGTGACTTCACTTGAGAAATCAATTGTTTTGACCGATTACAGATTGGTAGAATGTGCCGCTTTATTATAAAATGAAAGATGATGTTGTCTAGTTATAATTAAAACCGCTAAAATACAGGATTGCCCTAATATGAAGTAATACGTTATGTGATGGATCGTAAAAGATGATATCTAGAGATGATTTACTAAGGGAACACATGCCTCTATCGGTGACCGAAGGACCGACGGTAGTCAATAAAACCATTAGAGAAAAATTCTCCCTTGGATTGAGTGACATGTCACTCCAGCAACTGACCTATCAAGTCACCAGGGACTTCCTCCACTTATATCTGCGGTTGGCCATATTTGACCAAATTTCGTTTGGTGCGTGGCTGAATACGTACTTGATCAAACTTGGCCCATACTTTTTAGATACATGTTTCTGCGTGGATGTGGGATGCAGGTATGATATTATCTTACTATGATTTCCACACAAGGCCCAACAATAACAAAGTATCTTGCCTTCTTTTGAGAGCGGCGTAGACCAGTTTTATGATCGAAATGACGAACAAATTATTTCTCTGGGATCTATGTAGTTTCAAATATGCTCATGTTTCAAAAGCCACGTGGAT
>JAODAI010010026.1:0-12982 GCA_027575025.1 Scotoplanes globosa | reverse complement strand
CGTACAGAAGTGGGTTACATAAAACTGAGGTGGATTTGTTGGTAGTTAGGAAGGAGCAATTGTGGAGGATTAAGGATGGTAAGGTCATTGCCGGGGAGCATGTTACTACACAGCACAAACCGCTTTTGTTTGTAGTACGTTTACAGAAACGGACTGCAGTGAGGGAAGTGGGCAAAAAAGTTATTAAATGGTAACTTTGCAAGGATCAGGTGGCTGAAGAGTATAGGGAAAGGGTTGCACGCATAGGCAGTGGGCCATAGGCCACAATTGTGCTCCTAAATGAGATTCAATGGCCCGGGTCAAAAGGCGGGGCTGAAAATTTCAAATCTGGTATAGAATGATATTATATATGACCAAAAAAACTTCACAGTCAAAAATATTGTTCACTGCGGAGAAACGGAGCATCAAAGTTACAACCATTATGAAGGGCGCCCTCACTTATGATAACAACCTTATATTTGCATTATCTTCAATTATATAAGTCCATTTACGCTAAAATTTTGCAAGATTGTAGTGAATGGAACACAAATTACGAATAAATTGTAAAAATAGTTCGCAGAAGTAAATAGCGCCCTCTATTGAAATATTTGATATTTACACTATTGTGCATGTTGTATGGGCTATTAGGGTAACATAATAGCTTCTTTTAGTGATTCAAGTAAATAATATCTGTTAAATAATATTACCATACATAATATAGTGTATATATGGTATTATATAGCGCCCTCTAATAATATGGTTCCTTAATTCTCTCATTTCGCAAGTTATACCGGTTCAATTGACCTGGTAATTGATGTATATTTTATATTTGAGAGGGTTGCATAATATAGACATTAACAATGTGGCGGCGACCATCAAAATAAAATGAGAGCGCCCTCTACTTTAATTTCCTTAACGCTTTATTAGTTATAGTTAGTGTTAATTGACTGAAACTTGAAGCACAATGGATATAGACTGAATGTAATTGAAATATTTTGGAATTTAATGTGTCAATGTAACTTACTGTACCTTGAGACTTGACAGGAATGAAACAGCCCTCTCCAATAGGTAGTATTTATATATTATTTTAACGCTTTAGCGATTGTCATATTTTGGTATGTTGCTATGCAATGGTATGAATTATGTTTCTGCAATTCTTACCGTTATATTAAGGAAGATTTAAACCCAGCATGATCGTTCGTTGACGTCAGAATACACCTTGTCACCGAAAGTAATTGACCATGTTATGATCGATCGATGTCCGTGAAAACAATGTTGTGATGGTCGAAGGGGAAGGTCAACACGTCACGATCTGGCACAGCGTCACGCTTTGAACACACCTATGGAAAGAAGAAAAAGACAATATATTGATTGAATGTGTTCAATAGCTCAATTTGAACATTTCAGTGGTAACACATCGGAAAGCTGCATTTCAAATAGTTAATACATAATTCTTACCGTTATTCTAATGAAGATTGACGTCAGAATCCACCTTATCACCAAAACAAGTACTCGTCCATGTTATGATTGTCGATGTCCGGGAAATCAATGCTGTGATGGGTGCTGGGGAAGGTCAACACGTCACGATCTGGCACAGCATCACGCTTTGAACACACCTATGGAAAGAAGAAAAAGACAATATATATTGATTGGATGTGTTCAATAGCTCAATTTGAACATTTCAGTGGTAACACATCGGAAAGCATAAGTCAATTTAATGTCCATGTTATGACCGTCGAGGTCTGGGAAATCAATGTTGTGATGGTTGCAGGGGAAGGTTAATAATCTGGCACAGCACAGCGTCGAGCTTTGGACACGCCTATAGAAAGAACAAAAGACAATATGGATATGTCAGTAATCACACATCTGAAAGCATTTGATATAGTTAAAGATACAATTCTTACCTTTATACAATTGAAGATTGTATCGAGCCCAGCCTGATCATATTCCCCGTTTACGTCAGAATCCACCAGTCACCGAATGTTGTCACCAATGTCCATGTTATGACTGACCGTTGATATCCATGCGATCAATGATTCCAGCTCGTCCCCCATCAAGATCCATGAATGTCCTCATTATTGTCCCATCTTATGACCGTTTATGTCCATGAGATCAATGATTCCAGCTCGTCCCCCATCAAGATCCATGAATGTCCTCATTAATGTCCCAACTTATGACCGTTGATGTCCATGAGATCAATCGTTCCACCTCGTCCCCCATCAATATCCTTGAATGTCCTCATTAATGTCCCATCTTATGACCGTTTATGTCCATGACATCAATGATTCCAGTTCAACCCCATCAATATCCTTGAATGTCCATCTTACAGTATGACCGTTGATGTCCTGGAAATTATTTTTGAGAAGGTCGCAAGGGTAGGTCATATCCAGAGTAATGTTGTAATTTCTTGTAACACAAATATGATACAAGCCGATGATTTCTGTCATAAAAATATGTACAGAGTTCGTCTAAATCAGTGATAAGTCATAATATGTACGGAGTTCATATAATTCAGTGATAAGTCATAATACTGTATGTACGGAGTTCATATAATTCAGTGATAAGTCATTTTGTTACCATCTCAATTCTCTCCATTTCTAGCTTGTTGATACAGTTTTCTGCTCTCATTTGCGGATAGTGGGTTGATGAGAAGACAAACTCCCTTTATGTTTATGTAGTTGTGGTCTCGTAGAGCAGGCGGTAGTTTATTATCAACAACCTCTTAGATGTGGATGAAGTCGTTACTGTATGTTCCTGGTACATTTGTGGGGCTTCAGGCTCCCTGAGCATTGTCATTATGGAATTGACAAACTGATTGATAATGAAAAGGGCAGGATAACCGAACTTGATTCACGACTGAGACTGTCAATTTAGTCCATATATATCATTTAAATACTTAATAAAGAATATAACCAGTGTCCTCGAATTCCTCATTGCTGTCCGAATCCTCTTCGTCCTCATCAATATCCTCGAATCCAGTCATGCCAACAGTGTTTCTGCACTCTCGAACACACTTGCAGAACTCGGTGCAAGCAATATGGTTTTTCACGCACGAACAGGAGTCATCGTCATGGCATTTGCCCTTCTTGCAGCTACAGTGTGCCAACTCGAGTACTGAATCTGGAGCCGGTGACAGGTTCATCCATTTGATGGACAGCTCATCGTCATCAACTATCCAACCAGCTTCACTGAGGGATGGTAACTCCATGATGCCAGACAAGCTTTGCCTATGAATATATGATTGATAATTTGCCCTCTTGATGTGTTCGAGTAAGGCATCTTGGTTTGGCGGCATTCCAAATTCACTCTTATTTCCAAGTCTGAACATGTCATATCTGGCTATGTTGACGCTCGTTGTATTGTGCTGTCCATAAAGCCGACAGGTAAATAACTCCAGCTGACTTTTCAGATCTTCCTCCACTTCAATATTCCCCCCAAGCCGTTTGAACGCTGTACAAAATTCTGTGTTAGCCGACATCAACTTTAATGCCTTCTTCTTCCCCATTCCATAGAAGGCACTGGTGCTGTCACAACCTGTGAAGCAGTGCATACCTACCAGTGCTTCTGATATGTCGGTGCCAATGTTCTCAGCTACTAATCTGAAACTAATTGTTCTCAGATTGGTCCCTCTTCCTGTGTTGAAGAACAGATTCGGGAGGGAATTCACCAAGGAAAGTCCGATGATGAACACATCAGTGTCTGGACTGCATATTATGACATCAGAGTTGTTGGTGGTAGATGCATAGGCTGCGTGGAGGAACATCCTTGTATCAGCTTCTTCATGGTTGGAAAACAGGTTTGGGATCTCTTCGCATTTCACAACTTTGTTTGGCTCTGTATCATATTGAAAAGCATGGCACTTCTTTCCATGAACTAAGAATACTTTTACTCCCTGGAGAACTGAACCGGGCACCATGCTCCAAGCCTGGAAAAAGTATTCAATTAAACCCTCCTTGTTCTTGCCATCATTGAGGAACTTCTTCCATTGCTGTGGGAGTGGCTGGCCAAAGATTCGCATTTGTTGGGTACCCGCTGCAGCTCTCCTTGATCTTTCGGCATTCTTTATGGACATTCTCGGGTATGTGTCGGTGACAAAATGGATAGAGGTAGACTTGTTGTGTACAGCTTTATTCACCAACCTCTTCAGGACAGTGTGGGCCATCTGGAGGAACGTTCTTGGTCCGGTCATCTTCTTAATATCGAACATCTGCAGCATTGCCATACCATCTATGACAAATGTACCATGTTCCGGGATGTCGACAATATGATTTTCTGACAAGCTTTCAATGGCATGAAGAAGATTTGCCTTATTTGTCTTTACCAGAGAGCCGTTTGATGTTGATAAAGACAATGGAAAAGGACCTAAATTGAACGAGAGCAGTTCCTTGAGATCAATGTTGCGATACCTTCCAATGACAACAAGCCTTGCCATCAAATTACGATCTGCTTTCATGGAGACTTCTTTGCTTTTCACCCTGGTTTTGACTGTTGTCGATAAGCTGGCAAATGTCTTCAGCTTTATCTTCTTCATCGTCTCAAACAAGCCCACTTTGTCTGTTTGCAGTCTCTGCTCGAAAAACTTCAACACCTCTGCTTCTCCCCGTTCTTTGGCATCTGTCAGATCTGTCTGGATGGCGTCGCTTGCAATAGCTCCTGATGCTATATTGATGAGTTGATCGTCTTCCTTTGAGAAGGGATTAACCATATTGGTGATGGTGTCCATGATCCTGGTTACGTCTGCCTTGTCCCGCTTCATCCTACTTGGTGTCAAATCTGATCTTGTGGTCTGTTGATCATTCTTACCAGCCATCACTTCGCATTCTCGTGTGATCAGGCCCCTAGCATGATGAGACCAGATCCATCGGTTTACAGCGCCTTTGTTTCTTGTGAAACCAATCATGCCGCCCTTGGTTTTGGAATCTCGGTTTGCGGTCTGTTCGATGGTTTGATCACAAGCAATCCCAGCGAAGGCATTACTACTCCTCTGTACTGCAAACTGACCCCCCAGAAGACTGTCGTAGATTAGAGGATGACTTTCTGGCAAATGTACCATTTCAAGCCAGTAAGAAGGCAAGTACCGTCCATAATTTTGATGATCATAAGCAAAGAACCATGGCATCATGTACCGTACACTTGAAATATGTAGATTCCAGTCCCCTTCTCTGGTTGCTCTCAGGAATAGCAGAAGAACTTCAACCATGTCTATATAAGAATTCCAGAATTGGAATGTTGGTGGACCTGCAGCGATGAATTGATCAAACGACAACTGAAATCGACGAAATTCTTCTGAACTGGCGATGGCAAAGTAACTCTCCTTGGGGAACTCCAATTGCAATTTGGACACAAGTTGGCGAAACGAGACAGCATCTTCCTCTGGTACAGACTGTAGGTATGCCTCAAATCTAAGCTTCTGAAGTGCTTCTGATACCAACTTGTGTGTCCGGACAGCTCTATTGTACTGCTTCCCACTCATTACTGACCTGACTGACCCTGCTGCAACAACCTCCGCCTCAATAATAATGTCATGAAGGCCCCCGTCACAGAATCGTTTCCCTATACAGCCAAGAAAGGACATTGCGGTATGGAATTCTCCCAATCGAAGAACTAATCTCTTTGTTAATTCAGCATTCTGCCATCGAATTATTTGGGCTTTTGAATATATGGCCTGATCTAGTACAACCACCACTGATCCAAGATGTAGCTTATCTGCAATTTCCACACTCCTGTGTAACACAGTCAGTACTGTATTCATCTCAGTGGGGTTGGCATCTATAATAGGCAGGTAACCAATTAATGACTTTGGGGGAACTTCCACACGTGACAGCAGCTGGTTGTATCCTGTCCAACTGGGGAGGTCTTCCTCTGTCTCAAACTTTGTGATATTGTACAGCAAGTCAAGGCATTTGGGTGTGTTCAACATTGGAAGATAATCGGAGCACTTTACCGACACCTTGGCCTCTGTAAGGTTAGGACCCACTTTCTTCCCCCCGTAGTATGTTGATATTCTGCTGGAGGGAGGTGTTGTCGTCCGCCGTCTCGTTCTCTTGGTACCTGTAGTTGGGCGAACTTCAGTGTCTGATGCTTGTTGATCATCATCTGTAGGGGTTTGGATTATGATGCCATTGGTGTTATGTGTAGTACCAGCACCCGACAGGGTCTCTTCACCAAAGTCGTTGTTGTCCCACACCAACGTTGTACTACGACCAATCTGCATATTTGATGGAAGTGCGTCATCTCCTCGGCTCATTTCCTGTTGAGCAATTGCGGTGTCATGGTTGAGGGTTACTGAATTTGAGACGCAATATCCAAATCCATTTAGAAGGCCAATTAATTGCGCAGATCCAGTCATGTGCCGAACGCTCATTGCAAGGGACAAGTGCTTCGGAGGCTGTTTCTTTCCTTTGGAAGCAACATATATTATGTCCTGGGATATGGCAAGCAGTTTCCTGTGACTTCCAGAGTCTACTTCGACACGTCTGTCTGTTGCCGGGTCGTCTGATGCCCCAGTAACCCAGGCTAGAAAATTATAGAGCTCATGTGGTACCATTCTCTCTGCTGCTTCTATCGTCAAATGTAGGGCTGTTGGAGGCCATTCCTCGTTGTGTTCAATGCATTCTAGTGTGTTACGGAGTGATTTAGCACTCATGTAATAATCTCGTAGTGTTGACTGTGTTGTCAGCGGCTGATACTGTGTGTTGGAATTTGCTTGGTTGGTGGAAGCTTCCTGATCAATTTCAGAATCGGTTGTGTCTTCATCTGTTGAACTGGGGCAGAATTGTTGACGCAATTTGACTGATTCTTCAATGACTGAACTTTTTGAGACATCATTTACATACACAATGTCACCTTGACAACGCATTCTTGGTGAATGGAAACACAGTTGTGGGAAGGTTTTCTTCAAACGTGTCTTCAATTTTCCGGATTTGTAGTTGCCTACTTCAATTCCATACGCTTTTCTGACTTCTATGATGAACATCGTATTGAGTTTAACAAGCCGAAAGATTTCCTTTTCTTCGATCATCTTCTTCCTTACTATTGCACACAGATTGTCATAGGCAATAGTGTACTTGAAGTCTACTTCATCACTATCTGTAGATGTACTCGAACTCGCCTTTTGCCACAAATGCCGTGTATACTCCCTATAACAGGAAATGTGGTACTGCACTTCAATGGCAACACAGTCTTGATCTTGAATTTGAAGAAGTAAATCTGTGTTATTGTTATCTTTTGCTGCTTGCAGTAGATTGGCCGCAAGTATAGTAGAGCATTTCACAAGGCCTTCTTTCTTTCTTTTTAGCGTTGATTTACTTATTATCAATCTTTCTTTGTGGCATATGATGCATGCAGGAGGGAGGACATACATAGATCTTGATTTCGCTCTTACCTCATGACCTTGCCGACTCGACCTTCTGGGCTTTTTCTCCGACAGACTTTCCAATTGGTCTGGTTCAGGATTATCACATGTCAGATTTAAGGAAGCTGAAAGTAGAATGGAAAGAAACGAAAAAAAAATTAATCCTTAAAAACATAATAATAATTACTATCATCTGGGCAAATCTGAAAAATAGTACCAAACAAGAAACATGCAAAGTGCATGATGATTGCTTGTCTTATTTTGGGGGCATTTCTTGAAATTTTCGCTATAAGCCCCGCCCAGTCATTAATATACGAGGTATCAGCGTCCAAATCAATATGCTTCCTAACCGCCCCATAGAGCAACTCCATACCGAATATCAATTAAATCTGACTTAGGGCTATTGAGATAACGAGCAATTTCTTGATAATTTTGCAATAAGCCCCGCCCACTCACTAATATGCATGCGATCGCCGCCAAAACCAGATAAGATTCTTCCTTGGGCTATGGGGATCATTTTCCCGAAAAAAAAATTGCGAGGGCTTCGCCTGTACATTGTAAAATAGCCTAGCCTCTAGCCTAACGACAATTTACGAACAAAGCCCCGCCCACACATTAATATGCGAGGTATCATCGTCCAAAACAATAGGCTTCGGAACCGCCCTATAGAGCAGCTCTATACCGAAAATCAACAAAATACGGTTAACGAACCAGGCCTCACACTCACACACACACACAAAAATCAAAAATAAACTTTAGCGAAATATATTAAACATCAATTGTATCATTTTAAAGATTTTTTTCTAGTTTTACAAAATATAGTTAAAAGAAAAATTATACGAAACTTGTTGGCGTGTGAGTACGTCCAGTCCGACACCAAACACATTTTGCACAACCATCTTGCGATGTCTGCACTGTTAATATGATAGCTCTCAGCTGCAGAAAATATAATCTAGGCTTCTCCCTGGACTTTCTAGATTATCATTTTACCTAATTCTAAAAAAAATGCGAGAGCTTCGCCTGTATATAATAAAATAGCCTAGCCTCTAGCCTATCTATATAGTTTCAACTCTTATTAAAATAGTAACAGTGACACAATAACTTATTTATGCAGATGATCCCTGAATTCTGAAATCAAATTGAAAACATGTTTCCAGTCAAAATTAAGCCACGCCCACTTGACTATAAATTGACAGACTAAGTATGTACAGTATGTTCATAAAATTATGTCGGCAGAGACGGCCCGAGAGCTACATTCATAGATTTTGCGCTGGTTAGGGTACCACAATAATATTTCGACGGAGAATACATCGATTACCTAATTATTTGTTTATGTTTAATAATGATCATACAAATTAATAAACATCCTCGATTAGATTGATTAATACTAACATTGAACATGAATGTATAAAAGTTGTCGTAACCATGCAAAATAACTTGTCGTTCGCAATGCCCAATGTATCTGTCAGGATGGCAATAAGGGTGGAGGCCCCCCAAAAATCATCAATTTTTCACTAGATTATTTTCGGGGATTTTCATTGACTGAAAGGGTTAGATCTGCAGTCGAATTTCTGATATCTATTGACACTTACAAAGTACAGTGTACTGTACATTGATGATTAAAGGTTAATATGGTACCTAAATGCATAATATTGCAGCAAAGATTTATCTATTTTCAATTTTTGAAAATTAAAAATTTCCACAAAACAAATCAAAAGATTAACTCCACCCTTTTTCTGACGTTAGACCATTAATACTTACCAGCATCACTGTCCACCTTCTGTTTTCTTAGGGCCTGACTTTTGCATCTTTCCAATCTTTGTTTGTCGGTAAAACGTGAATAACATTCACTGTGATATCCACCAGTTGGTAAAGCACCATAATCACAGGTAGGATCGTGCCCTGAACTTGCAGACGGAACAAACGTATTACTGGTACTTGCGTTCGCGGAACTGGTATATATGCTAGTTGTAGTGCTACAGGTGCACTTTCTTCCGAGATAATTTTGTTTTGTTTTGAACTTGTTTGCAATTACGGCCTGTGGCCCTTCCAAATCCTCCCATTTTGGCACAAACTCTAAAAACCTGAACCAAGATCTGAACGTTAATGGTTTAAGTTGCTTTCGTTGTGGATTAATGCACATCAAACAATTAAAAGTAGCATCGCTATCGGAGCTCTCCGGAATTGCGGAGGCCGCCATGTTTGATCTACAGACTACAGTGTAATAATGCTCGCTGATTGGTCCGTTGACTCAAAAGCGTCCTCGCGAATGTTTTATAAAATTTAAGGCCCTTAGATTTGTTTAAATTCTCGTTATATCCCAATCACAAAAATTAAGACTGTGAAGTTAGAGTAGAAATTTTACTTAATTATTACAAACACTTCACGATATTTCTCACCGATGCCGCTGTACCCAGGCCATCTAACTTAACAATAATTGAACAGAGATGCGTGTCTACTAGGCCTAACATTGATAAATCTTTAATCGTAACAACAATATTTTTTGGGTTATTTTCATAACTAATAATACATCAATTTGGGCTTAAACTAAAATGTTCTGTATCATTATCTTTGTCGCTTTCATACGGTTATACCTTTGCAGGATAGATTTTTGGAAACGATGAGTGTATCGATATTTTGAATTGCACGGCTATATTTCAAGTCGATGTTTGTAAAAAAACATACTAGCTATTATACCAGTGCTGTGGCCGAGCGCATAAGGTTGATGGCTCTAGAAGCTATGAATCCCGGGTCGGGCCTAGTAGTGTGGGTTTTTCATCCGAAAGCAATCAGTTTTTTTCCATGCGAACGACTTTCTCAAATTTAAAACTTCCAAATTTATAAATTGGATGACCACCCGACGTGAAGTTGTAATTTAAAAGCCTTTGCTTCTCCCACTTCGGTGGTCGCTTAGCGCGGTAAAAATAAATAAGTCTTCCAGGCCGATTATAAATATTGTGAAATATTGACATTGCTGGAAAGATAAATTCTTTAGCTTTCAATCGACGGCCCGGCGTTTGGGCTACGTGAATATTTTGCGGACTGTTGATAAGTTGAAAACGGGAGTAACTGAGAGTGTATTGGGTACGTGCTTTGAATGCGCCGGAAACATGTTGGGCACGTAATATTACGTAATGTATTACATGCTTCGCTGTCAAAAGAGTTAAATAATTGATGAACCTCATATCCATTCCCTGCTACGTCACAATGTAGTGATTGGTAGAGCCTTTGATTACATGCTACATGCAATGCGGATCATAGTTACCAAAGATTGGCTAACTTATCGAGTAGGTAGTAGTAGTAGTAGGTCGAGACTCGTCTATCCAACATGCTCTGTGACAATCCTCCGGTCGCCACATACTTTGCTTGTGCGCAAGGTTTATTCCTTCCTCAAAATTGCCCAATATGTTAAGCTTCTTGAACTTTGTCTTAACCGTTATCATGCTCAATTTGTTTACACTGTGGTTACTGTGTACACTCAATTAATTTGGGGATAAATTGAAATAATAGTATACAACATTTTCCTTTCAACTGATGAAATTATCTTGCACACAAATATTATTGGCAACAAAAAAATATTCGGGATGGTACAGGCGAAAAATTCAAATTATGTAAATTTTATGCAAATTAAGTCATTATATATGCAAATTAGGTCATTACGCCAAATGGTGCCATATGGCACCACTCGTAAGCGCGGGAACTTCGTAATTAGTGCCATATGGCACGGCTCGCATGATCAGGGTTAAGATATCGCACTTCATACAGTTATTAGGTTAAGTTCAGTAACAACGGATCAGCAAGAACACAGTCCTCATAATATGATCCTGAACCTCCACGACTCAGTGGTCTTGCTCCTGAATACCACCCATCAGAAGTTAACCTTGTAATCCTGCATACAGTCCAACACATATATACCAAGGTCATTCTGAAAGGCATTGATACTGTTCATGTAAACTACCAACTCTGGCAGATCAGTCCACTCATCAACCACTCGTTGTGAGAAGAAAAACTCACGTAATATCTAACCTGGAATAGTTCTCAGGCAATTTAAGACTATGACCACTGGTACCAGAATAGTCGGATAGTAAGCTGTCGTTATCCAGGAAATTGAAATTATTCTACAAAATGTTAATAATACTAGCGACGATGATGGCAATGATCATATTATGTAATTAAATGTGACTATATGGGAGGAATACATTAAGAGTGATCACCAGCAGTACAGTAAATATATTTTAATTAGCACAAACTACAAATACGGCAAGAATATGTTCTTTAATTGAACAGAACATTAATGTTGGGTTATTATCATTGTACGGTAGGAGGCGTCCTCAACCCATGCATGCATGCATCCCAATATGTCATCACAAGCCAACATTTATGTCCCGGTATGTGGTTGATCATCTGGTGAACATATAAAGTTTTGCCTTTTTACACATGTGAGCTATTATATCAAAATCAGGTGTATGTCGCAAATCCAATTTTGAGATCATATAGACTATTATTATATTCATAAAACTCACAAAAATTGTGTCAAATTGTTGGGCATACTACTATTTTGGAATTTGTTTTTATTATTTAATTATCCACCAAAACATAGGGGAAAAACCTGTTTTCCACAAATCTCTGTCAATATGCACGGTGCAGAATGGCATTTAATGATCATAACTTGACTTTGTTGTGTACTGCACCTGACAATTGTAGTGACCCACGTAGGGTATACGTCAACTTGGCGCTGATTTAGCTGCTGCCTATTGTACCTACGCATGTGTGGGCCGACGAGTTCACCAATGACTGGGGTAATAATTGTGGTGTGCCTCGGACATCGGAATAGTTCGCTAGATAGATGGCGCATGGTAAGTGCTGTATATTATTATGTTTTATTTTCACAATTGACAAATGCATAATAAGACGCTTATGCACTTGTCAATTGTAATCCCGGCCCTCCCCTACCCGGGAATAGCGGGGGGAGTTGCTACCGTTTAGCTTGGAATGTTCACATTTTTGTGTCCCCGTTATACCTGGAATGTAACACCAGTGTAACGGCGATGTGCACAGTGAAAATCGGGCCAGGATTGAGAGCCGCGACTTGCACTATAGCACCATAGCTGGGATTTAGCCGGGACTTTAGCCGGGACTTTAGCCGGGACTTAGCCGGAATGTAACGGGGGATATGTCAGCAAAATAATGCCCTGCCCTGCCGGGACTGTTCACGATTGTAGCCGTGAAAAAACGCCCATGTTATAATTATGAAAATAACATCCCCGTTACAGTCACGGCGATGCCCGGGCAGGGGAGGGGGGGATTACAATTGAACAAGTGCATTAGAGTACTTACTGGGAGGCTACCTACTAAATGAAAGTTAAGAATACACTCTAACTTCTATCAATATCTCAATATATTGTTTTCAAACAGGTCCCTGAGCTTGATGCTGTAGGTGGGTCATAATAACAGTCCTGGATCTCCATCGTGAAAAAATCCTCTTTAATTTTCAGTGGCTCCTGGAAGACTGTATGAGCATCAGAGCTGGACATATCATTTGTATGGTCGTGGATGTTAACTCTCAACATCCCCCATCCAACTCTCAACCTCCCCTCTCTCAACCTCCCCCTCTCTCAACCTCCCCCTCTCTCAACCTCCCCCTCTCTC
>JAODAI010010025.1:0-19297 GCA_027575025.1 Scotoplanes globosa | reverse complement strand
TCATCCGCATATTGGTGAAAAGAAATCCCATGCTTACGGATAGTATCAGCAACTCCTTTAATGTAAAGTGAAAATAACAGAACAGAACCTTGAGGCACCCTATAAATAATATTCTTATAATTAGATTTTTACCACCAAGGTGAACACTTTGCGACCGATTACTTAAATATGAACTAAACCAGGCATGGACACCATCATTAATAAGGTAATCATTAATTTCGGTATAATTGTATTACCGAGAAATGCCAAAGTTAGTTTTTAAATCACTAATTATTATCATGGTATTATACTGTATGTCCGTTTATATTGACCACAACGTTATAAACGAAGGCTAAATTATCGCAATTCCTTTGTCACATACACAAAGCGTACTCAGAGCGACAACACACATGCTGTTGGGAAATTATCAATTGTACGCCCCATTCGCCCAAACACCATATCCATGGCAATACTATCAGCACGGTAGCCGGGTATACAAACTGCCATACAAACCTCCAATTTGATTTTCAATTTCCAAATTATATATCAACAACATCAGGACATTTATAATGTTCAAAATTTGAAGGCATTTATTATAGGATAACAGTATGAGAAGAAAAGGAACTCCTGCCTGCCGTTGCGCATGTTTTGGGTGAGACTGTTCAATCTAACCGGCTGCCATGTCGAGGGTGCTGAGGGTGCCGACGTTTCGATGATTGAGGAGTTTATCCTTATGGCTACTGTGTTTTTTCGAATGGAGGTTTGACCGTGCTAGACCGATAGGAATGCTCTATTATATTTACCCATTATTTTTCCGCTATAGGTACGGTAGCCGGGTGAAAGTACGGAGTATACGTACTGAACAAATAGGAATACGTCAGATTAATATTTGAATATTTGGCTGATGTTATCTATATTATTATCGACATGATCAGACCCCTTTAACCGTCACTGGTGAATATTGAACGGCTACATCACGTAGTCACCGGTATCGTAGTTGTCGCTGGTGGGTTTGAGTGGTCTATTCCAGAAAATTGTGAGTATATCAAGCGCCAAAACACAGGTAGTTCCGCTTACCTAGCAATGCACATGTGAACATGTTTTTAAATACAGAGTTTTCAACAAAGGGCCGGCCCGGGTGGGCGCCACCACTTTACAGCAATGGGATTGCTCTGAAACGTATAATTACCATTGTCGATATGCAAATTTCCTTCGATTCAAATAGTAATAAAAAGTATCGCCGGCAGGATGTATAAAACCCTAACTGCCATAACCAGGTCGAGTGTGTGTGTTATATTATGTTGATTGTGCTTGTATAGCATGCAGCATGGAAACCATGTGAATTAGTCCTGGCTAAAAATAGTTGTGAATCCGATCTGCGTTTTGAACCATGGATTTCCCGGTTGCTGGAGATCATACTCTCTGATAAGATTTAACCATAATCGGGATCATATATCATCCATGCATACCCTGGTTAAGGAAAAACACATTCCTACTTTAAAATGAATACTTTCTTGGATAATTGAAACATTATTAACCTTGAAAAGTGTCCATTTGAACCAGGAATATGTTATTATTTGAATCAGGATATTTTTAGAGTATTATGCTATAAAATTACCATGTTAACTGATCTTAAGTGATATGTCACTGTAACAACGTAACCTACTACACGACTTGATGAAAATAATTTATAAAACGTGAACGCGAACGTCCCTGTATTCGGTAGGCAATTTCATTTATTTTGAGCAATGTTTCTATTTCGACAGACCCATGTCAATCCGACGTATACAAATACCGAATCATCCACAGAAGATAATTTCACAGAGGTAAGTCATTGAACATATTGATTATATGGTAATGTTGTTTCAATTTGCAAGTTTGTATTCTGTCTCGTTCGACTCCTTCCGGGGGTTCTAGGGCAAAAAAATAGACAGTTACCCATGGCTAGTTACCCCGAACAGTTTATCCGGACAGTTACCCAGGATAGTTACCCTCCGGACAGTTACCCTGGATATTCTGGGGTTCTAGGGCAAATACCCTCAGACGATTACCCTCAGACAGATACACACGGCCAGTTACCCCGGACAGTTACCCGGACATATATACCCAGGACAGTTACCCCCGGATATCCGGGGGTTCTAGGGCAAACACCCTCAGATAATTACCCTCAGATATATATACACGGACAGTTACCCGGACAGTTACCGGACAGATATCCCCGGACATTTACCCCGGATATCCGGGGGTTCTAGGGCAGACACCCTCAGACAATTACCCTCAGATAGATATACACGGACAGTTACCCCGGACAGTTTCCCGGACAGATATCCCCGGACAGTTACCCCGGATATCCGGGGTTTCTAGGGCAAACACACTCGGGCAATTACCCCCGACAGATACCCACGGACAGTTACTCCCGGACAATTACTCCGGACAGTTACCTCGGACTGTTACCCATCGACAGATACCCCCGGACAGTTACCCCCGGAAAGTTACTCCTGACAGTTATCCTCCGAACAGTTACCCCCGGATATCCGGGGGTTCTAGGGCAAATTCCCTCAGACAATTACCCTCAGACAGATACCCACGGACAGTTACACCCGGGCAGTTACCCCGGACAGTTACCCTGGACACTTTCCCCGGATATCCGGGGGTTCTAGGGCAAATACCCTCACACAATTACCCCCGACAGATACTCACGGACAGTTACTCTGGACAGTTACCCCGGACTGTTACCCATTGACAGTTACCCGGACAGTTACCCTTCGGACACTTTCCCCGGATATCCGGGGGTTCTAGGGCAAATACCCTCACACAATTACCCCCGACAGATACCCGCGGACAGTTACTCCCGGACAGTTACCCATCGACAGTTACCTCGAAAAGTTACCACCTGACAGTTATCCTCCGGACAGTTATCCTCCGGACAGTTATCCTCTGGACAGTTACCCACGGATATCCTGGGGTTATAGAGAAAATACCCTCAGACAATTATCCCGGACAGATACCCACGAATAGTTACCCCCGGTCAGGAGACTTATCCCCGGACAGTTACCCCAGGACAGTTACCCCAGGAAAGTTACATCCGGATATCCCAATCATATCACTAACCCTGACCGTAACCCCAAATGGGTTCAATTATCTCGGGTAGTTTACAGGGGGGTGTACTTGTCCGGTATGATTATTATTCAGGGATATAGTTGTCCAGTTGGTTGCTCTGACACGCTTCCGGTATATGCAGATATGAGAGAATAATACTAGAACGATTATTCCAAACAGTAAAAAATATAATATATAAGTCAACTATTGAGCTTACAATACTTTACCTATCAATTTTTTTAACGTTAGTATTATTGCAACTGCAAAGTTTTAGCATTTATGAATGTGTTGGTCGGATGAATTTCGTTATCGCAGTTTTAAAAGTAGTACATAGGCTTACAGAAAATATTTTGCAAAAGCGTATTATTCGAATTATCTATGATTATTCTTACACAACTCACAAAACCTCTTTATGACGAAATTAATTCTAAGCATATTTTATATAAATCAGCATCACGTTGCCACATTAATGTTTCAAATCAATCACATTGTATTACCATTATCCATCTGTGACATATTTCGTAGTAAGTTTTACAGTCACTATCATTGTGTAAGAAGTTAGAATAATCTTAGCATTTCCCGTTGCAATCTTACTTCAAAACAGCACGGAATTCGTTTTAAGGGTGCTAAACATTCGGATATTGTAATAGTCTCGACAATAATATTAGGTCTCTCTCAACTTTAAATTGCTTTAATCCTGGCTATACACGCTTTAAACTTCAAGCTACATTTAATGCATTACATGTCCATTGCTTCTGATGTCCAATACTATATACTTAATTATTGTTTATTCTTATTTTTATGTGAATGAAGTTTTGTCCTTTGCTTGTTTTAGGGGGTTTATGCTTGATAAGGCTAATCCTAGCTTTTCAGATACCCACTTTAACGATGTCATGATTATTATCTTCTTAATTACTGTTTAATCATTACATATTATATTGTGAATTTGTGAGAAATGTGGCGTAAGTGAAAAATAAAGTTGAATCAAATAAAAACATAACAAAATTCGTCAGCATGTACATCAAGCCCTGCACAATGTACAATGCCTGTCACTAACTATATCGCTGACAATCGTCACCATGTACACCAATCCCCGCACAATATGTAATGTCTGTCACTAACTATATCATTGGCATCCGTTACCATATACACCAATTCCTGCACAATATGCAATGTATGTCACTATCTATATCACTGACATGCATCACCCTGTACACCAATCCCTGCACAATATACAATGTATGTCACTAACTATGTCACCAACATTAGTCACCATGTACACCAATCCCTGCACAATCCCTAACTTTGTATTTTAACCTGTTGTATTTTAATCTGTCTTGTGTCTGCTATTTTTCTACATTTTATGGAACATTTTATCTACTTTTTAACATTGTTTTATAACCTTAGTGTTGGAAATTTATTTTCCTATTCAGCCTAGCCTAGCCTAGCCTATCTGTGTCCTAGCCTAGCCCTTTTTCTTAACTGATGTGTACAGACTGAATGACCTATTGTAGCCTAAGCTAGTCTACTATACTTTCAACACTGCTTATGTGCCTAGCCAACCACGCCCTTCTATTACTTCCGGACCTCTTCTGTACATTGTCATCATATATTACTACAGTATGCCATATTCTAAAATACCAATGACCTCTCTCATGCTGCTGTTCATCACTTATCTCAAGCTCAACTATAACTGCAGTATCAATATCTTTTTTTCTGAAAGTTTGGCCAATGACCCGGTAAGCTCTTTCCATATTTTCTTCGTCAATAAACTACACAACGCTCCCTGTTGTGGTAAACTGAATAGCACCTTCGCCCCACAACCATTATTATTACTTATGTATGGTGATATCGCCATAAACCCTGGCCCTCCCCACAGTATACCAAATTATAAGCTAAAATATCCCTGTGGCGTCTGCCAAAAACTGTTAAATCAAATCAAAACAGCATTTGCTGTGACTCCTGTGACCTTTGGCATCATCAAAATTGTTTGAACATGTCCTTTTCCACTTTTCAAAATCTTCAAAATGATAACCAAACCTGGTATTGCCGTACTTGTAGACCTACCCTACACCAAAATGTAAATTGTTCAAATCAAACCCTTAATTCTTCCATCCTTTCAAATTCTGAATCGCTCGCATCCTCTGAATCCAGAGATACGAACAGCCCAACCCCACATGCTAAAAACTCTTTCAAAGTCCTAAATATTAATTGCCAAAGTATCCGATCCAAACTATTGACATAGTATTTAAAGACTAGCTCATGAATCAGAATGTTCATTAAGCACCCATTGCACATCCATTTATTTCATTTATCTATTTGTTTCTCACGATGTACATGGATTCATGATTTGATATTATACATATAATATATAACATATAATTGTGAATGAAGTGAACTGAGAAACCTTAATATAGGCTTGCAGGCCACTGCCTTTATCTATAGCACAACTATGCTTACCGTACTACTATTGCTCTTGTATTGACCTCTATGCAGCTAACCTAGTTACTAAACTTTTAACCTCAGGCCCCGTGACCCCACTTCCCTATCACGTGACCACGTATTGGCACCTACAATCTGCCCTCCATACACTCTATGATATAACCTCCAAGCACCCATTGCACGTCCATTTATTTCATTTATTTATTTGTTTCTCACGATGTACATGGATCATGATTTGATATTATACATATAATACATAACATATGATTGTTAATTGTGAAGGAACGTGAACTGAAACAACGTAATAGGCTTGACAAGCAGGCCAATCCCTTTATCGTTATAAATTATAAAAAAAACTAACATACAACAAAATTGAAATTAATATAAACTAACATGCTAAGAAAAAAGGATATTTCTTTTAGATGGATGAATCGTTATTTGAGATGTAGTAATACAGGGTTTGGATTTTTTTTAAAAACGTGATCAACTTAAGCTATTTTTAACAAAGAGTGTTCTGAATTTGGGAACGTGGAGTTGGACTATTTGTCTAGTATTATGATCATGTATATCTAGACCCACCGATTTTCCGCGATCGCGGAATATGCCACGGAATCGCGGAATTTGTATTATTTTGCGGAAATACAAAGAATTCTGATTTTGGGTTGGAATTGTTTAGATTTTTTTTTAGACAATTTTTTTTATAGATTTTTTAGAACACTAAATACTGCACATAGACTCAAAATTAACATGTTTGTTAATAATATACGATAAATCTGACATCATTTTATAGGTCTAAGAAAAATCTAAAATACCAAAATCTTTAAAAGAAATGAAGGAAATCATGGAAAATCACGGAATTTTGTATTGCTACCACGGAGTTTTTCGTTTTTGCCACGGAAAATCAGTGGCCCTATCTATATATCACTGTTGCATGTAAATAAATTGGAGAATAAAGATGGAGTAAGCTATTTAACCTGTAGCGTTTCAAGGGTCGAAATCAATCAATCCTAATGAAATGTTAATTTCCGCAGAATGAAGTTCAGAAGACGGTCTTCATGAAGCGTCGGAGTTTGGCTCACGCCTGGGACGTCTTGAAGGTGTGGAGAAACGGGAGGTTCCTGTTACCGTGGAAACGATGGCACGCCCTTATGAAGCAGGTGGCATCGTTCAAGGGCATTTTGCAGCTGAAACTTATTTGGAGGGTCTTGGACACAAATATGGATAACACCATAGGTACGAGGTGAACTTATACTGTGTAGTCATTTCCTAATGAAGTTCAAGTTGTTTAGCGTATTGTCACTCCCCTTACAGGGCTTAGACGGTGCCTTACTAACGCAAGGGCTTTTCAGAAGCAGTGTAGCCCTTAATGACCGGATGCCCTTCCTGGCGTCAGCCTATGGCCCTCGGTGGACCAAGGTGGTTACCGAGCAATCGATATAAGGTACCTTGATCAAGGAACAGCAGCGCTGAGATTCGAACCCGCAATCTCACGAGCCCTTGCCCTTACCACTGGGCTATCTCGACTTCATTTCCTAATATGGACAGTAAATATATAGTGGTTATTGTCAACAGACCTAGCGGTTAGCTCAGTGGATAGAGCGTTAGATTTGGGTTCAAAAGATGAGCAGTTCGAATGCGGAGTGATGATGACTGCATTCCAGTGGCCCTAACTGGTATGTTAAGCATGTTGGTGGCTCATTGAACCTTATCATTGAAAAGGGTCAGGAAACCTAATCAAAACTAATCAATACATCAATCGATCCACATATTATAGTCTTATAAATTTATTACCCAACCTGGATTATATTGTAGGTATTGAAATGTAAATGCCTAGATAATAATTAATGAACTACGTAGCATGAGAGAGAAATTATAATATATGTGATGCACCACGGCAGATCAGGTATTATGTCGGCCCCTGGTCATGTTGAGATATTAGTGTGTCAAATGAAACAGGAATGTCAAATGAAACATCCTTATCTTGCAGGATACCAAGATAAAGAAACTTATTTTTCATTTATTTGGTCATATTCCATATCTTTTGACGGAAAACATCCTCTATCTCAAGATGAAGAATGCCGACATAATACCCGATCTGACATGGTGCATCACATACTATATGAAGTTAATAATCAACATAAATCATATATATGATGCACCACAGCAGATCAAGTATTATGTTGGCGTTCTTCATTAGAAATAAGGGGAGTTTAATTTCCTCAAGAATGGATCACATGTTCAATGGAATATGACTTGACTCCATACAAAAATCAGTAACTTATAAATTGAATATTTTCTTCAATTTTGTAGCAAAATAAAGCTAATGTTCCCCTCTCTATTTTGACACTGATATCTCTACATGACCAATGACCGACATAAAGACCTGGGTCCTATTTCACAAAGATTATTTGTGAATCTTTGTAAGTTTAATCTTTGTAGGTATTTAAGAAGAATGATTGTTCTAACTACCGAACGATTAGGCAAGTTCGTAACTTACAAAGTTTGATTTAAGAATGATTTAAAACTTTGTAAGTCGGCTATTAACATGCGAACATGAGTATTATTTTATTTTCGCCATTATGAAATATTCAGTTTCGGACCGTTTACTCCGCCCAGCCCATGCAGTCTTCTCCAACATTGACAGGAATTTTGATATCGATTGCTTGACTATAATTTATATTAATTTTAGCACTGCAATTTTGGCGCAGCCAGGGTTAAGAACGATTTGGCTTTGTCATATTCAACATACAAATCTTACTGAAGCTAAGGTCTATTCCAAAGTTACGCACTTCTATTCTCCGTAAGTCCCATTTACGAATGTTCCTAACTTTTGTCAAATAGGACCCTGATCTCCAATGGTGGATCACATATTAACCTTCTATGATTTTGGCCAATGGACTCTAATTCCCGCCTCCACAGTACCACTTTGAGAATAGAATAACACCACAAATGTTTACTCCTGAATTAAGACTCGTTACAACACGGCAATCACTTGAGTTGTATACAGCAGAACTAAAAGTTCATATTCTAGAGATGTATGTCCATGTATGTGCACTTGCCAAACACAATGCATCAGTAGTTCTATCTGGACAGATGATCTTTAGACGGGCTACTGTTACTGAAGATAACTAACTTCTGATTGGTTAGCCGAGTGGATGGAGCGTCGGGACTTGCGATCGCAAGGTCATGAGTTCCAACACGGAGTGAAGATGACTATATTCCAGTAACTGGTATACCAAAGGGCTTCTTTGGTGGCTAAATGTATCCCCAGCGTTGAAAAGGGACAGGAAACAAACCCAATCGGTCAATTGTTTCTGTCTTCACGTCCTCCTATTCCGTGGCAATAGAAGTCAATGATATAATTGTGGTTTGGTAATAGAACGTCACAAACAGTATTTTGTACATTACGATGGTATGGGCATGTTTTGAGGAAGGATGAGTTCCATCCCCTGAGAAAGGCGTTGGATTTCAATGTGGATGGACGAAGGGGACGAGGTCGACCAAAGAAAATGGGGAAGAATCAGGTGGAGGAGGAGCTGAGGAAGGTTGGGCTAAGGAAGGAAGATGCTCCAAACAGGTTGGCGTAAGGGCGATTCCTGCAAGAGTAAGGTGATTCCGACCACCTCCGAACTTCGGGGACAAAACCGGATCAAAACTGAACCGATGACGATGATGATTGAACAGCACCAATATTGACCGATTCTGTAATGGAATATTATATTATTCATCACATGATTACTTCTGCCGTTATAATGTTTATCCTATGGTAGTGTCTAAAGACAAAACTTCTATAGTTGAAAGCATGACAATGAATTCGCAGATTAGCATGGGATTTGAACCTAGGATAGAGTGATGTAATGGACTATTATATTATTCATTGCGTGTTTACTACCTTTTTATGGCAATATCTATGGGTCATATACACACCAAATGTCACTATTTACTGAAATTGACATCGTTAATTTACTGACCCTTTTCAACAACCAGGATAAATCATGGACCCCGGCAATCCCCTGATATATACAAGTTAGAGGGATACACTGTAATAGAGTGTACATTAATGTCTTACTTGTATGAAGCAAACCAACCTTGAAGTTCTTCTGATATGTCTTATACTGGAAGGCTTGTTTCTGTAGGTCTTCAAGACGGTCACCCAGCTTAGTTAACAGTTCAGCTACTTTAGATTGGTCAGCATTGGCATCCAATATGATAGGATTCTGAGAAAGAAAAGAAAAAAACTTAAATATAACAGCCAGCAGCAATATATTAACCGACCTACACATATATGAAGAGAATCTTAGGAAAGCTGTACATTAAACTCATGTACATTTCAAGGAGAGCATTTTACTCTCTGAACATTTTCCACAATTCCATTTGGTCTGTAATCTAATATAACACGTGCAACTGAAAATGCACCATTGACATTGATATTAGCATACCAACATGCTTTACCGCTTTTTGGAGATTTATTTATTTATTTTTTTTTCAGGATTTTGCTCTCCTGGGTAATTTAAAGGAGCGACATAAAGCTTGATCGCGCCGGCGATCCCTATAAATGGAAACAAACCAACAACAAACAGGTTGAGTCACGTCTAATGCTAAGCTTTTGACATGCTCTGTAATCATCACTGATTACTATTAGCTTTAAAAAAACTTACGGGCTGGAAGGCATATTTATTTTATGACGTTAGGAAACCACTAAAGTGGATGAAGTATAAATACTTATAAATTGTACCATCACGTCGGTTGGTCATCCAATTTATAAATTTGAAGTCAAACTTGGATATTTCTAATTTGAGAAAGTTGTTCGTATGGGAAAACCGTGATTGCTCTCGGATAAAAAAACACACTACTAGACCCGACCCGGGATTCGAACTCCGGATCTCCCAATTGCTGAGCTACATAGCTTCTAGAGCCACCAACCTTATCCGCTCGACCACAGCACTGGTGAGTCCGTTAAATAAAGACATACACTACTAATGAAGACAAACAAGACTTAACCATATTATTAAGCCTTTAATTGCTACATGAGTTTTAAGTTAAGTAAAACATGATCAGAAAGGACATATGCCTTATATGGCTATGCATCAACCTCAATAAGCTACTAAGATCCACTCACATACAGACAAATATACATGTACATGTAGAGACCACTCCTAAAAGGTATTAGAGGTCATTTTATTTAGTTTAGTTTATTTAAACTTTAGTTCACCTTGGTATAGCTAATCTTCCACGAGGCCATGGTCATCATAAACATTTGTATTAAAAGAGTGATAAATGTTATATATTTAAAATCATAAGTCAGATATATACATAGAAATTATGATTCGTGAATGAACATGGCGATGATAAATTCAGATAATTGTTGAAAACGGTGTAGGAAATACAAACAGCTGATCACTCCTAAAAGGTATTAGAGGTCATTTTATTTAGTTTAGTTTATTTAAACTTTAGTTCAATTTGGTATAGCTAATCTTCCACGAGGCCATGGTCATCATAAACATGTGTATTAAAAACAGTCATACAAACAGCTGTCATTTTCCTGAGGTAGAGGTATCAAGAGATCCACAACTTGAAAAGACAATTTTATACAAATTAACGAGTCAGGCTGTCAGACCATTGCATTTATCAACCACTAGGAGTAGGCTGTGGCGTGGTGGTAAGCGCTACGTCCTTGCACCACTACGACCGGGGCTCGATCCCCGGTCGGACGTGCAAATGGGATGGCCATGTCTACAACTAGAGGTTTTACTCCGGTAACTCCGGTTTTCCCCTCTATCCCCTTGTGCGTTCGTTGCGTCACAGGGCCTTCTAGAAGATTAGCCAATGGCTAAAGAAGTTACCCTGACAAATGTTGACAAAAAAGGAAAAAAGAAACTTATGCAGGTATCAATGTGAATCTTAACCCTACCTCTCTCAAGGCGGGGTCAATATTCACTATGAATCTGCATCTAATAAAAATAGTTGAAATATAATTTTTGAAGTAGTGAATAGTGATATATGGTGAATCTTGAACTAGTATCTTCATATATGGAGTGAACTGTGTGCTCTAACTGGTATATCAAAGGCTTTGGGTGGTTCATATAATCGCAGCGTTCACAGGGGCCAGTAAACAATTCATTCATTCATTCGTTCATTCATTCGTTCATTCATAGTGTGCAAAGTCATATACATGTCTTGTTGTTGAGTTAAATTTCAGCTGTGAATCTTGAACTAACAAAATAATAATTGTGGTGAATCTTGTGACAGTTCAACTTCTTAATTAATCCTCATTTCTCCTTCATCCTTTGGGATAATGTATGGCCAAAGATTGATGTGCTGCATTGTCGGGCGCAGGAATCGGGGATCTTTGGGGAGTGAGAGTTTGCGATGAAACTCTCTCCTGCCTCGTTTTATCTGCTCGAAAAGAGCAGGACCAAAGTAGGGTGATCATCCATGAGCATCATGGTACAGGGTTAATTTATAAACCGTCTGTTCGGTCTCCCTAACACCATATAGCTAAACTATAATCTACACAAGGCGGATCAGTTAATATGTCGGCCATTGGCCATTTACATTTTAGCAGTGCAAGGTGAATTTAAGGAGACCAAATTTAAGCTTTATTTTGTAACCAAATCAGGACTATGTTGTTTTTGTAGGTTACCAATATTTACTACACATGTACATGTATACTATATATTCCATGATCCACTATTAGTAAGTTACATATTTCAGAGAAAAATCTCTCTTATCTCAAGCTTGATAATACTGATATAACACCTGATCTGTTGCATTGCCTCACATAATGTGATGCACCATGGTAGATCAGGTATTATGCCGGCTCTTGGTCATGTTGAGATATTGGTGTAAAATGTAAAAGAAGAGCAGGTTTTATTTTGATACCCAAATCAAGAAAATGTTAATTTCAATAGGCTACTTAATTTTTTTAATGGAGTTTGTCAAATTCCATTATGCATGTAATCTATTTGGATAAAACCTCTTCCCATCTCAAAATGGAGAATGCTGACATAATACCCGATCTGCCATTGTGCATCACAGTATGCGATGCACCACGTCAGATGTTGGTATTCTTCATTTTGAGAATTGAGAGGCTAATTTCCTCCAAAATAGATTACATGTGTAATGGAATTTGACCAACTCCAAATATTAAGAATTCAGTAACTTCAAAAAATTATATTTTCTTGACTTTTGTATGAAAATAAAGCGGGTCTTCACTTTCTATAATTTACATGCACTAATATCTCAACATGCCAAGAGCCTCTGTCGTGGTCCCTCACATCCATTGTTCCTCTAAATATTATTGTTCAACGTATTGTTCTTCTTTTCTTATCTTACAGAAAATGATGCCTTTTCTTATGACACCGCTTCACACTGCAAGCTGCCTTTGACACGTGCCGTCGGCATAGTGACAACATGGACGATATCCCTGTCTGGATCAACGGGGTGCAAAATGTGGTCTCCGGGATGTCCCGGTCCACGACCTGCCGGGATACCGTCATCGCCTTGGCACAAACGCACCACTTGATTGGCCGATTTAATCTCATCGAAAAGACCCCAACCCAGGAACGATGCCTGCACCCACAGGACTTCCCCCTGCAGCTTCTGTTCAGATGGGGGGACATGTCCCCGAATTGTTTTGTCTTAAGAAAGAAGAGCGACTCGCCGGGGAGCAGCCGGCCCTCCTCCGCCGACAGCCAATCTAGCCCCAGGCGCAACAGACCACAAATACAGCCCAGGTCCCCTGTGGTGTCACGCCCAAAGGAGGAGCAAACTTACGAGAATGTAACTATTATAAAGATAAAGCAACCACCCCCCACCATGCCTAAACCCAACCTGCTGCTCAACACGCACAACGCGACCACTCCCAAGTCTCCCATCCCAGTTCCCAGGCAACGGAATCTTTCATCTGTGACGTCTCCACGTGTCCAAGAGGAGGTGATGCAGAAATCCTTAGAGGCTGATATATCGCACCAACCAGACGTTGTGAAGAGCAAGGATCACGGCGGAGTTAGTCATTCCAGACAGCCTTCCATTCCATCCGCCGCGGAAGAGAAAGAGAGGCAGATCGTGGAGGACCAAAGGCTGAAGGAGGAACAGGTGAGACGATGGGAGAAAGAACGAAAATTTGCCTTTGAAGTGAAACGAAGAGAGGACGACGAACAACGGAAGATGATCCTGATAGAAGAGAAGAGGAAGAGGGATGAAGAAAAGGACAGGCGTCTAAAAGAAGAGGAACTGATGAAACAAAGACGTATAAAGGAAGAGGAAGCTCAAAAAGTCCGGCAACAAGCTGAGCGAAAGAAGGCGATGGCATTGAAGAAGAAAATTGCAGAGGAGCGCGATAGGGTGAGGGCAGAGGAGAGGATAAAGGCATTAGCAGAGGAGAAACGCCTGGAAGAGTTGGCAGAGAAGAAAAGAACGGAGGAGAGAAAGAGGCTGGAAGACGAGAAAAGGGAGAATGAAATCAGGGACAAGAAAGTGAGAGAAGAGAAGGAGAGGCGGGAACGTGAGGCGGTTGAGAAGAGATCCCGAGAAATGCAACGTGAGATGGAGGAACAGAGGGAAAGAGAACAACAACTGGAAGACCAAAGGAAACGGCGGAGGGAAGATGAAAAACGAAAAAGAGAGGAAGTGGCAGAGAGGCAAAGGATGATTGAGAGAGAGAAAAGGAAGGCAGCCGAAAAGAAGAAAATAATGGAAGAAAAGAGACTAATGGAGAAGCAGAAACGGGACGAGGAGAGGGAAAGGGCATTGGCTGAGGAGCGGAGAAAGATCGAAGAGGAAAAGGAAAAGTTGGCAGAGATGGTCAAGTCCCAGGAGGATCGAATCGACCTGCAGACATCCGAGTTGGACGGATTGGATGAGCTGATTCAGGCTCTACTGGAATTTGAGAGTGATCCGGACATTGAGAGGATCTTGGAAGACATTGACAACATCGAGCGTTCCATCCAACGCAACCAGACGATGCTGAAGGAGAAGGAGTTCTGGGACAATGAACTTGACCTGGAGCGTCAGATGCACCGGACGCTGGAGTCCAGCGTCGTCCAGTTGAAGGACAAGCTGACCGGCTGCGACCAGCAGATATCCCACAAGAGAGAGGAGATCGTTGATTTGACTCGGAGGGTCGCCGAAGAGGAGAAGAAGGTGGCGATGAATCTCGAAGAAGAGGCCGACGTCCAGGCGGTCCGGGACGAGCTGGATGAGTTGGATGAGGAATACAAAGGCATCACCAGCAATCTGGAGCTTGTCGGCAGGAAGCTGAAGATGTTGGACGACGAGTTTCAGGAGAAGCAGAGGGAATTGGCCGTGGTGGAGAAAGAGTACGATGAGAAACAGTCGCTGCTGCACATCGTTATTCCGGCCGATAGCGTACCACTGGACCACAATGAAAATAATGAGAGGTGTAAGTTAAACTTAATTATCATTATTATATTCTATGTAATGTATTTATAATGTGACCCATCACCCCCTACCCTACTAAGGCCACTGATTTTCCAGAATTTGCTACGGAATTGCATATTTTTTATTTTCTCCTATATATCAGGGGTAATAATTATAGTGATTACTTTCACATGTGTTTATTGGTGCTTGTTGGGAGGCAAAATTTTGATAAAATTATGACAAAATTAGGGAATTGTGCACTTTGTGTATACAATAAGTTCATTTTTATCCTCAAATGTTGACTTTCAGCATTAGATTTTCACCCAAAAAAATATTTTGTATGAAACATCACAATAGCAAAAATGTTAAAATATAAAAAGAAAAACGTTGATCATTCTACTTTTAAGTCAATTTGAATGACTTTAATATTTTCTGAGAAACACATACTTTGGCGGTGATGTAATATTTAGAGCCTTTGTTATGTGTAACTGGGCGGACAATATACATTGCTGATTGGCTGTACACAGTACATGTGCTGTTGTGTGTTGTTGTTTTCCAACGTCATGGTTGCCATTGCAAAAGCTCTATATTTCGTTGTCAATATAATGAAAACAAACTTTAATGTTGTCCTGTGGCATGCTATTTACACAATCGGCACGGTTACTGGATAATCGATCCCGGTTTTCCATTCACAATTCCCTTGCTAAGTCACAGGCTAACTGACTGCACATCCAGGTTTCAAAATCCCGGCTGAATATTGGCAGTGTAAATCACGACTATATTTCGTCCAACTGCCCGGCATACTGGGGACACGTTTTGCTGCACATACCAGGTTATTGCCACGTCAAGTTCCCATCATATCCCTGGTTACCATGGGGCCGGGGCTCACAACTGACAAATGCATTACATACAGATTACAGATCATACTTTTTGTATATATATACTACAGGTAGTGGAAAAAAAACAAAACATATATGAATTTTAAATCACAGGAAATCAACAATTGTGACCCATCACCCCAAATGTAGGCGTTTATTTGCCAGTATGAAAGTCATTAAGATTGACAAATAAGTGGAATAATCCTCAAAATATTAATTTTCAGTTTTTCTCAGGATTGTTATTGTGATATATATTTCAATAAAAATATGTTTGGTTGAAAATTTCAAGGTTCACACATAAAGTCATATTTTAAGGCATATTATGTGACCTGCCACCACAAAGACGGCGTAAAGTCCCAAATATACTTTTCAAGTTATTAGGGAAATAAAAAATATGTAACAAAAAAATTGAAGGGGGGGGAGGATATGTTTGATGGGAAATAACATTTTAATATGATATGTATCACTCCTCTTATAAATAATGACTAAGTATTGATATTGACATTTAGACCACAGCTTTCACAACATAAATTTCTCAGGTACGAATGTTCATCATCTTATAAGGGATTTTTCAGCCAATACTTCACCCCAAACCATTACAAACTGTATATCATTTTATAAAGACAATGGAGTATAGAATCATAATACTACATAATCTCAATTTCCTCAAAATATACTTTATGCTGCTTTTGTGGTGGCATGTCACATATATGTTAATTCATTTTGTATACACAGTCCACATTTTGCTAATTATGACGTCTTTTTTATTATCAACTTTTTCTTCTTCAAAATGCACCAAACAGCATGTGTTAAAATATCCACCATTTTATAATTTTTTATACGATTTAGGTAAATTATATATATAGTTCAGACCTTTAATTATAATAGCTCTACTTTATTGTATCGAGCACTTTTTCAACTGTTCTGAACCTCTATTATTGCTTACATATATATATATATATATATAGAGAGAGAGAGAGATATGATATATATATATATATATATGATATATACATATATACACACATACATACATATATACATAATTATATACATATATACATATATACATGCATACCTGCATACATAATTATACATACATACATGCATACGTACATGCATACATACATCATTGCATATACACACATACATACATACATACATACACATACTCTAAAATTATCCACTCAGAAAATGTGCACAGTCATTTGTGCCATTCTAGTTTTTCTTTCAAAGGAATATAAATGAACAAGTGTTAATTCACCTATTAATTGCTTGGGCTTCATTATTGATGAAAATTTATCTTGGAAACCCCATACTGATGAACTCTAAGTACGATATTGCTCAAAATGTACACAAATATTATATGCATTGGGGTCAACCTTCATATCAAGTTTGAACAATATCGTACGTAGACTTTTGGAGAAAACGTATTTACAAGACATTGAACAGGCCATTTCTGTACTTTAGTTGTAAGGACCATACGTCACAATAGTCTTGATAAAGACGTTTTTAAAAAATGGAGTCCCTAAATTTGAAAATTTTAGACATCAATATATTGAGATCGGAATGTCCGATTTGACTCTAGTTTGAAGCATTTGGAAGATAATTTTCTGCTCTATAACATCAATTAACATTGAAACAAACTTTATGAACCCTTTAACAAGACCAGGAAACCCAATCCATCAATCAAACTCAGGACCTTGCGATCATATGTTCAATGCTCTATCCGTCTCATAGAGAGTTGTTGATGAGTGTAATGACTGGTCAGAGTCGTTGGTTTGAGCACATATATGGGTCAATGCATTTAGGAATTGTTTAGGCATTGTTGTGTTTCTGACATGTTTAGGAATGAATGAAAGAATAGGTTTCCTGGCTCTCTTCATCAGTGCAAATGTTATATATTCCACCAAAGCAGAGGGAGGTCCACTGGTGATGGGGGTTTCATGATTATATATTATGGAAGACTATGTCCTTAGTGATCCTTTCTTACTTAACTTAACTGAGCTAATAGATTATATACCCAACAGTTCAACACTAAGCACATGCATAGCGTCTTTGACAAAATATATCATCCTACCAATTAATCAGCATACGTGACATGCAAATACGCAACTCAAACTTTACGGTCCGTATCCAAGTCTTAATCAACTGAGACGGTAACATGCACATAAGAAGTAAACCGAAACACGAACTCCACATTTTCTTGAATTCAATATTTCACTTATGTAGTGCGTTATAAAATATGATTATTAATTAAAATTAGTTAATGGACATATTAAGTACATTTATCTGAAGTTCTGAACAATAAATATATAGAACCACGAACTACATTACACTGTGAGCTTATATATATATTTTAAACATAAATGTATTGACTGGCAATGACAATGTAATTTGAAGGGCATGGGTCGCGTATGAGTCTGGATAAGACAGAGGTTTTATTTACCAGTGGGCATGCAACGACAGGAGTTGGGTATAGCCTTTGTAGGTAAAGTATTAAACAGAGGGATGGTTTTGCGTATCTGCGGGAATGATTTATGGGGATGGGTGGTCTGATGGGGAAAAAGGATCCAGTCGGTGGATTTTGACTGGAGAAATGTAAAGGGGTTTTGTCAAATACAAATATTTCTAAGAAATTAAAAGGGAAGGTATTGGGTACATGTGTTATTCCTGCATGTATTTACAGGCTTGAGACAGTAGTCGGGGTCTCAATAACAACGACTTTAAATATGCGAAAATAATTGGATGAGAAAGATTGCGGTTGTTAAGCGGGTCGATAGGAGAAATGTTGGGAGGATATTCGGGAGGAGATTGGGATGAATACGAGTCTTACAGAGAGGGTGATAAGGGTACGGATGACGTGGGCTGGATATGTATAACGTTTGAATGAATGGAGACTCTCGAAAATGGCGATGTCACACGTGGAAGTTGGTAGAAAAGGTAGGGACACCTCGCTTGAGATGAAAGGACTGTGTTGAGAGGAATCTTAGGAGGTTTAGAGGTGATGGGGATTGGAGAGTCGTAGCTACGGATAGATGGAGGTGGAGAGTTTTGGCCAATGATGCGGCTGTCAGTTAGTATTTTCTTCCTCGCCCTCCTTCAGGATTCGTGAGGTAGAGAGTATTATTATACTACAAATAGAAAGAAACATCATATATCATATATCATACAAAAATAGGATTAAAAACAAACATGTTGACACTCAGCTTTCGCTATGGTCGGTAATCATATACATTACTGTGAGCAGATCTGTAGTAAATCATCACATACTCGATGGGTCGTAAGGCCCGTTGGTGACTTGCCAGGCCTCCTTCCGAAATGTTTGTCGCATGTGTGCACATGTTCCCAAATACCCCTGGGTGAAAATTGCGTTACGATACAATTATTGTTTGCGTAATAAAAATATTTCTATAATGCTATATTGAAACTGCTGTTATCCGCGTGGAAGCTTAAAAACATAGGAGTTTTTCAAACCTTCTTTCTTTGCCGCATATCCAGCAGACGTAATCTACATA
>JAODAI010009914.1:0-12985 GCA_027575025.1 Scotoplanes globosa | reverse complement strand
TAACCCGGAAACTGGCTTCCCCGGAAATTAAATATACCCTCCCCCGCCAACTTCCCCGCGTCCGTTCCCCGTTTAAATTACCCCTCCAAGCTGTGCCTAAGCACCTGGAGTATTATTGTTTGGGGGTATGTAATTGTCCCAGGGACATTTCAACAGGGGGAAATTGTCATGGGGAATTTGCTCAGAGGAAATTGTCCAGGTTAAGTTCCCCGGGGAATTGTCCTAGACCACACCCCTTACACCTGGGTATAGTGAGGGTTGTAAAGTTTTGTCAGGGATATTCAGATTTTTCTGAATATAACGGACTTTGACACAAGTTTATATGGGAATTTGCACAATGAAAGTTGGGCTGTAATTGTTACCTGGGGACTTGAATCAAATATGCTGGAAATATAGCGGGTATTGTCACCTGCTTTAATAATGTAGGATTATATTGCTGATTATATATATAATGTTGTACTGATGCACAATCAGTACACATGTACGATAACTCACCATCTACTGTATATTCTGTGATAAGAATTATATATCACAAAAGCAGTTGAAAAGTGAGCATTTGTCAATGGGCTCTCCTTAGCCCCCTCTTTCAGGACACTGTATAGGGTATTGTGTACAAATATACCTTCCCCTAGATAATTCATTATCTAATTCTAAGCGTAGTAGCACCATTTACCACCAAACTCACATTTCAGGCCTTGCTTTATCAACTATAGCTATCCATTGTAGCCCTACTTAAAATTTGCAGGTACAAAAATCACAGATTATATGGTAGTCCATAGATCGGGAGCTCAGCTGGACAACACGCTTTATCGGGCCAAGGAATTTTCCCTCTCCGTGTTGTGCTTTTGTAGGACCAGCGTCCCATCCAGGGGGAGTTGTTGAATCTCCTACGCTTGCGCTACATAAACACCCGATGGGCCTTCGGGCTCGGGAAGGGTTTAACTTTTTTAATGTGCTCGAGTACAAGTTGAGAGCTAAGTAATAGCCAATAAGAAGTTTGTATTTACAATTCATCTCCGTATTTAGCAGATAAAGAGTGCATGCTCAATTAATTGGGAGGTGATTTGATATTGATCTCAAATGTCTCAAAATATGAGAGGGGGGACGTCCCCCTGTCTGCAATAAGAGTTGTGCCCCACGTCACTGTGGAGAACATTTAACAATATCTAGTGTTGGAAATGTCACAATATCTCTAATATGTTACTTACCTTATTTGTATGCGATAATACGGCATAATATTGTATATATTGCTACCTAAACTACAGGCCTATATACAGTATGTCAGATGAATGTCGCACACAACTCTTGGTCTTTAGCCATACTGAACTAATCAGGCGCGATCCAGGGGGGCGCCTGGGGCACGCCCCCCCCCCCTATTTTTCATTGTTTGGCATAGACGTTACACTATTCACCGATATTTCCATTACATGAATGTGTAGGGCGCCACCCTTTCTAAAAATCCTGGATCCCCCACTGCTAATATCATTTGATAAGTTAAGCCAGTTGACAGTAATAATTGTTGTTTTGTCTGTTTTACTTAAACTGTAATAGTGCCCTCTATTTTATAAGTATATCACTCTCATAAACACCACACACACACAACACATTACTGTTTCAACACCGAGTCTGTTTCTGACAACTATAGATGCTCTATTATTTCCTTAACAAATGGGGAAGTTATGGTGAAAGGAAACTTTTTTTTTAACAGAGGACATTTTAATATGAGGGCATCTCCTCTTAGTAGATTTTTGTAAATGTAGCAGGGGTGCCTTTCGGCCGTGCATGTTTAATTTATAGATTAAGACATACTTCCTGCAACGCAACCTGTACAAAATACAGGTAGGGTAGGGAATGTGATATATTGGGAAAGTAGTAATTGTACATCAGAGGTTTACTATACATAGAGCAATAAGCATTGAAATTGGTGATGTTAAATAATAACATAAATATCTTCTTAGCTGTCTTGCAGCTGTAATGGCGAGAGGGTTAAGTAGAAATAGATGGATTCAAAATGTTTAAAGCTACTTTTAAGGAACGAAAATGGGAGTGAAAATGTTTATTACTGGTTAAGGGAGACCAATATGTGATAATCAACTGACAATAAAGTTTAAATTCATGTCAATGTCATAAGGGTTGAGGTATTCATGTGTATTTGAATATGGTGAGCCACGGCTGAGTAGAGGGGGCTCAGCAGCAAGCAGCCTTGTCCATCTTGTACAAATTAACAATGTCTACATTCTATTAAATAAACTCCGGCAGGATTATAAACTGGGATGAAGAGCTATATAATGATTTGCGGGAAACACACTTTTCATTGCAAATTGTATGAAATATGACTTTTTTGACTCTTTGTAAAATGTTCTCAAATGGGGGAGTGGGGGACTACGCAACCCCTCCCTCGACTGCATTGTGAATTACCACTGGTTTATCCCTCTGTTAAGAGAACTAGCCATTGCATGTGCATGGTTTAATTGTACCAGCAAGGTGGCCGGTTGGTGATGAACAGGGGAATCAGGCAAAGTCAAGACCTACTAGTAGCCTACCCAAGCCAGAGGCTTGTCATTTTTGTGCCTTTGTCATTTATATGATCGGGCGTATCTTTTTACTTGCTTCTCCTGTCCAAAACAGTTTGTTTTGTTAATGTCAGTTCAATAATAAATTATTTTGGGGCGGTTTTCTTGTAATTTTTAGTAGAGGCATATTTTGACAGAAACCACAATTCTAATGAATAACTTAAAGTTAAAATGTGTTAAAATACGAAACGGACAATATAATATAACACTTATTAAATACTCCTAATTACACTGGAAAGGGAGAATTCCCCCCCATTTATTTCAACAGAGGGGACCTATCCCCGTAGTTACTGTTTCCTCGAGCTGACACGAACACAGGGTTGCCTCCCGTCGGAGGAGCAAGACTTCCGTGTGAGATTACAGTACCGCCTCAAATCATCCTGTTGGGTGACCATGGATACAGTGCCTTATTTGGTAATGCTACAACCATCATAAATTAACAGGCTACATGTTTATGCCCTCCCTCCTGTTGCCAGTGTTTAATTTCCGAGATTTATTGCACGTCCCTAATTTATTATCCTTCATGACCAACATTTGAGCACCGCAGACGGGCTGTCACATTGGCAGATATCTGTGTATTCCCCACAGGCTTCACAGCGCGCCGAAATGGAATACGGGCATCCCGGATCGATCGTGTCGGAGAATTGTAAATATCTATATAAATATGACAGAAGCCGATTACAAAGCATGAACCCACCGAGGGAGAGCGGGAAATTGAGCTAGGCTGAACCTGTTGAACGGAGGAAGTGGAGAGGGAAAAATCTCTGTGAATCCCTACTTTTGATTTATAAAACGGCCAGCGTAGCAACAGAGAGTGAGTGCCTGTGGACGGATTTAGCTCGTTATGTGGATGACTTTACTTTACGGAAATTGTAAATTGTAGTTGTGGTCTGCGATGGCTGGCTATAATGTCATAAGCTGATATTATTTCTCTGAAGCACGTTTGAAGCTGTCCTTCAGTCAGTCAACCTCGTTGCGGATCAAACGTAATAAACGGTCTCGTTAATTGTCAGTGTTGTGTCAATTGCCGCTGCTTTAACGTTGTCGTTATCGTCGTAAGCTCGACGACCTTGAGGAATTATTCCAGAATTTGTTTTATCAATATCTGGCCGGCTGAAATGTGTAGCCTCTCCTCTGGATTGCCTCATAGTTCAATACTAGTACAGCTTCTTTCAGCATGGAGTTTTATTAATTTAAGAGGCTGGTAGTCTTCACGGACAAGACGTCTGCTTAGATACACTGATTCTAGATCACAGAACAGAAGCTAGCTCAATAGCCGCTGTATTAACAGCAGCTAGCTGGCACCACTTTGTATATTTACTTTCTCCTCCCTTGACGGGAACTTGTCAAATAGTACAAGTTATGAGCAATCTCTGACTAGATGCTAGTCGGTAGCAATCAAACTGTTGTTTAACATAGATTATGTGAACTACAGATCAGGAGCAATAATCTCAAAACTATTCATTTTATCTTGGGAGGTGAATGTGTTTTAAGGAGGACGGCAGGTTTGCGAGGCACAGGTGACATACACTACGGTACACTACCAACGCAATATTTAGTGCTGCTTCAGAAATGTGTAAACTAGCTAACTAGTTTCATGATATACATATAACGTCTATGATCAAACTGCAAAGCTAGTCAACATATTATCTTGGAGGTCCCGTGTGTTTCAACCGGGACAACCGACCGCGTGCACAGTCTTAGCTGCAGTCAGTGCTAGTTTCATTTTTATCTTGAAGGCATGTGTGCTTTTCAACCGGGAGCTTCGATTTGAGCTGTTGGTTCAACCGGGCCCTCGGCTTCGAGAGGCAATGGTGACAACCATTTCACTACCCTGCAGTGACACTATATAAATCTGTATCCGGAGATTCGTAGTGCGAACGTCAAAATCCGGTAATCTTTGGCTAGGAAATACAGGTAGACCGAGCCAGTCAGTCGGCCCATATATTACACCAACAACATGTTACAAATAGTCGCAAACCCCACGTACCATCAAGCAACGGTGCGGCACGTAAGGACTAACTGCGCACGCTAAGTCGTGGCAGCCTACGTACCGGACCCACGTGTAATGTCTTGGATGGAGCCGTTCTACTATAATGTTAGTCCAGGTAAGGCATTCATGTATAATTAAAGTTATATATACACTCTTTTTATAAGAAAATAGGGTCAGGCCTTTACTGTAGTAATAAAAGTTTCTTAAAAAATCTTGATTTTACTAACTAAAAGTTTCTTACTACAGTTTCTTAATTTTTGCTATCGAAGAACATTGTATAATTAGCAATCGTGTTCAAAACATTTAGGTGTTGAAATTATTGATGTAAATAGGTTATTTATGATTTTAAGACAGTAAGTATAACACAATACTGAGTATATTGTACATACCCAACAAAATAAGCCAGCTATTATGATTTTCTGTTAATATACTGAAAAATCTGGAGTTTCTTAACAATTTTCTTCAATGCAATACTAAAATATTCTTAATTTTTAGGCTTCTGAGTACTAGTTTCTTATAGAAGAGGTTCTTATAACAAAATAATGTACACGTACCATTGGTGCTTGATCTAGTAAATTCATACATGTACAGTTTATCAATTGAAAAAACAGGCCTGTGGTCCAGGAACTGCAGCAAGGATTTAGGTACTGTGATATTTTAAATGTTATATATAGGCATTAAAGTCCTGGTGATTTCCACAGAGTAACAGGGATAGGGCCGTAGTGGGAATAGGGGGTTTTACCCCTACTTCCACGGTCTGGTAAATATGATTTATTGATTTTATCTGAAAAGTTGGTCACGATGTTGATTATTATTTTCGTCTGAGAAGTTGGTCTACAGTGTACTAATTAGTTTTGTCTGAGACTGATTAAGTCACACTGAATAGCAGGATAGAGCCATATAGGATCACAGGGGGTATTATACATGCCCCATCATTTTTGCCTTGAATGTCTTATCACTCCTAATAGCTCTCCATCCTCTGGAAATAGTTTATTTTAATTTTGAGAAGATTTTGTATACATGCTGGTATAGGCACCATTAGCTGAATTTAACACACATAATCCCAAAATTGGAATTGCAGATCAGGTTTTGCTGCATCTTGCCATTCTACTTACTACAACTGATTTGTAGGGCCCAATACACATAATGTAACATATACCCTGAGATTATACTTACTACAACTGATTTGTAGGGCCCAATACACATAATGTAACATATACCCTGATGTTATATACATTTAAAGGCCTCCGATAAGATTAGCTCTACAAAGCTAACAGCGTAACCCAGTTAACAGTTTTAGTATTATCATTGTTACACACACTCCCTCCAGTGTACAATATACTTTTTTATTTTATTATTCCAACATTTCATGTCAGGGTAATTTTGTTAGCCCCATTGGCTAATCTTCCCGAAGCGCCTGTGACACAACAAACGGACAAGGGGATAGAGGGAAAACCAGAGTGCCCGGAGTAAATCTTCTAGTGGTTGACATGGCCATCCCATTTGCACGTCCGACCGGGGATCGAACCCCGGTTTCAGTGGTGCAATATTGAGCGACACGCTTACCACTACGCCACAGCCTACGCCCAATGTCTAGTGAATGTGTACTATGTCATGCATGTTCGATGAAGAAGATATATAAAAAGTAGTCAAAATTGCTCAAATGTGTCTATCACCCTCATGAAGAAAAGGTCTAAATCTTCACAGGCATGCAATATAGTTTATCTCACTTCTAAGAAAAGGGCATGCAATTTAGTTTAGCCGCCTTCTATATGGGAAGGCCCTTGTTGGGCAAAACCTGGCACCTAGCTGTACCCCCAACCACTGCCTAGTATTGTTAAAGAGCACATACACCTTGTAAATAATGTTAGTTGATATTATAGATCAGAAAATGATATATAAAATGCTTCAAACTAGACTCAAATCGACCATTCCGTTCTCAATATATTGATATTTGAAGTTTTCAGTTTTTGATCGCCACTTTTTTTACAAACGTCTTTATCAAGACTATTGTGACGTATGGTCCTTACAACTAAAGTACAGATATAGCCTGATAAATGGCTTGTAAATACGTTTTCTCGAAAAGTTGGAGTCCGATAACGTTCAAACTTGGTAAGAATGTTGACCCCAATGTATACAACAATTGTGCTATTTTTGGTGGAGGTCAAAGGTCGTTTGAGGTCAAATACTGAACACGTGGTTTTATAACTGTAGGACAAAGCGTGGTATATCGTTACTACTCGTACACTGTTTTATTGTGTACAAGATTACTCGTACACTGTTTTATTGTGTACAAGATTCTTTTTCCATGTTTCCTCCAAAATGCACCGTAAACATAAAATGCAACTGATTATTGATTGTAGCAATAATATCTGGGAAAGCATAACTATTATGTTGATAATACATTATGTCTAATTTTAACAAATATATTCAGTCTAATGGCTGGCATTATGCACCATATCTAAAATATTAGCATATCTGGGGATAGCAGTACATAAAATGAATCAGTGATTGCACAGCTCAGGTATAAATCCCTGTAATTATCTAATAGTTTCTTAACTTAAAGTTCACATGTATCCATATTTCAGTATCCATGGGGTTCATTGCAGATGTAATTAAACGTTATATCCATTTTAAAATGAATTGCACGGAGTCGTATAAGTAGAGTCATATATTATTTAGTTATGAACTCACTGCATGCAATTTACACTGAATCCATATCTTGTAAGGTACGTGTTGTATCTGCCTACAGTAACGGTAGGATTTATATACAGGAGTTAGTACCCACTTTACCCATGTAAATTATATCAAAGCCTCTGAATTTTGTTTCTAATTGGAAGAACTTTGTAATTGAAATCATTTGGGTTCTCCCTACCTACTTCCATGTACAATTAGTATTGTAAAATTAATGTGGTATTCTTAAAATTTATCAATTTATAAGAATATATAGGGGCCCACTACATTAGATAAACTTTCCAGTACAATTATAAGTGTTGTTAAATTGAACGATGTAACACTATTAGCAAGTCAGTCATGTGCAGTTATAGGCGGACCAAGAGGGAACCACATGGCCATGCCCTCCTCCCACACCAACCCTCTCGTATATTAAAAGTCATTGCAATAAGTATATTTGTAGGTAAACAAATGGCAATCATGTTTGGTTTACAGATTACACGACAGGAATTCTAAACACAGTCCAACTTTTTAAATAAATCTGGAAAATGGCCCCATATAACACCTTGGCTTCACACCTTTGGCACTCGTAAATTTATCTTTTGGCGCTCAATTGCCTACCCCCTGAATCCGTCCCTTAATCGTATCCGTCTATTCCTGAATGTGCATGTACAGTCTAATCGTTTCATAAACGCCTATGCCACTCCTTATAACCAACAAATTAATCAACATTGAGCTATTTTTAATACTACTAATAATGCTATTTATATATGACAGAAACTCAGAGTAATGTATACTGCTGATTACGCTTCCTACAATTACTCGTTGAACCCACACAAGCGTAGGTACAGGAGGCAGCAGCTAAAGCAGTGCCAAATGGCATACATTTACCCCACAGGTTCCTAATTATATACCTGGGTGAAGTTAAGCAAGTTAGATAAAGTGCCATGCTCAACGACACATGCCAAAATGACCAGCATTATCGATGGGATTCACACCCGCGATCTCACAATCCAGATCCCGTTGCCCTGACCACTAGACCATCTCGACAAGCCATCGGCTATATAGTGACTCAATTGTGAATTAAAATAAAGTAGCGCTAAAATAATGTATGTTCTTTGGTTCAGTTTGAATAACTTTGGTACAATCTTACAGTAGGATAAGGTTTCCCAATAATAGTATCACAGTGCTCGACTTAACCACTATCCCGCTGGCTCACGTCCCGCAACATTTGGTTTGGGATAGTTAAATTTCATTGTCACTAGTCCGCCGGCCTTGTTTAATAATTAACACTGTTATGAAAATGCACTGTAAGGTTATAAAATATTTTTTATCATAATTTAGTTACACCTTGCTGATGATCGATCAACAATATTATCCTGTCACAAATTATTGCAAACATGTGCAAAACTACTCAAAACAGTTCCCAGTTTGGACGCCTATATTACACAGCAGAGGTGCACTGCCGATCGTATCTGTCTAAATTAAACAGAGCCAGACTGGCCAGTATAAATTAAACCGGGCCAGTAGATTGTGGAAGTCACTGGCCCTACTGGCCAGTAAAAACTTTGCCTATAAGTCAATACCTCAGGGTTTCCGCCAGGGGGTAGGGGGATTTATCCTCCCCCCACCCCCCTCTGAAAATAAGGGGAGGATTATTCCCCCCCTCCCCTTCAGATTTTTTTGGGGGGGATTTTTATCCTAAAAATGGAAAATAATAGATAAATCACTGCAATATTATATGTTAGGGTACAAAAATACCTACATTCATCAACCTAAGTACAAATAAACACCACAAATATAACTGCAGGACCTTTTTTGTTAGTTGAAACTAAAAATATATATTTTAAAGAAAAATCCCCAAAACACCAAATTATATATTTTGGGGGGGAGGTAGGGTGTTATCCCCCCTAATTTCCATCCTGGCGGAAACACTGGCCCTGTATCAAAATCACCATAGAGTTTATGTATGCTGGTGTCAATGACCTTGTTGATATCACATGATCGTGATGTGGACTATTTTCATCCAATCAGCAATGCATGGTTACGCCTATGCCATATGGTCCAATAGAAATAGTATAATACTGCTAAATTTGATGAATTGACATCACTTACATAACCTCCTCTATTGGTGCAAATATTAAATGCATTCATCAATCAATGACTCCGTTGTGAATTAAGGTATAATTTATGAATAATTATGCTCAGTAGTTCACCTTTAATTAGGGATAATGTTGAATAGTACATGAACTTAAAAATACATTTGATGATTGGATACAAGTAAAGCTAATATCAAAATGTCCATTGATACAATGAAATGTATTCAGCCAATTATCATTGACTCAATTGTATTAATTATGTAGCCTACTTATATGAGATCTACAATAGTATGTTCAATTTAGTTTTAATTAGGAACAATATTGAGCGGTGCAGGAACTTACAAAAACAGTTAATAATTGATTAAAACTAATATCAGAATCTCCATCACTGCCAAAATTAATGCATTCAGTCAATTATCATTGACTCAATTGTGAATTAAGTCTCGTCTAAAGGACATGCTCTGTGATAATTCTCCTCCAACTGTCACAATCTTATATAAGACCTAAAATAGTATGTTCAATGGCTCAGTTTTAATTAGGGACAAAGTTGAATGGTGCAGAAACTTACAAAAACATTATATAATTGTCGACAAACATAAATAATATGTTGTACAGTATCCATGAAAATATGTGCAGTAGCAATGAAGCCTCCAATTACCCACATCTGACTTTTGTCATGTGCAATCTATACCATGTATCATACTGTATTAAATATGAAAGGTTATTTTCCCAATTAGGCATGCAGGTATGTAAAAGCTTGCCAGCGGACTCGAGCATAATAACAATTCCTTGAAACCGCGCGCGCGGCCCCAGGCATACTATTTAACAGATATATAGACTCGTCATGATCCCTGTACAACTGTCTTCTTGGAAGCTCGCTCCGATCGTAATTAGACGTAAATAGACGACGCTCCGTTGAAAAGTGTCCATATAGTAATTTGTGAGCCGATAATGATGAAGCAAAACGGACGTATTCGGCGGGGTATTCGAGGCCGAGCGTTGCGTGATTTTTAGCTAGATGCCACCGCGTGTAGGCCCCCACTGTTGCGTGACAGCGACACTAAAGGATTATCGTAATCATTGGTCGTGTCATGCCGCCCCCTAGTAGCCTCTCAGTCTCAGAGAATTAGCAGGCTCACGGTCGGAGAAAGACAAGACAGTCTCCTCTTTTAGTACCTCTCTGTTTCCGATTACATAAACAAAGGTGGATAATGTAGTGTGACACGTGTACAGTAAATACAGTGGACGGGGACAATCAGTACAGATAATATATAGTGTGGACATGTATGTAATGAGGCAACACACATTAATAGTCGTACTCCAACCAGGGATCCAACGCAGCAGTGTATAGCTTTAGATTTTAAAATAGCTAGGGAGAGAATTGTCACATTCAAATATTTATGTGGTGATTTAATTCTCTCTACCCCGTGAATCCCTAACAATGGATGAGGAAGAATACGCTAACTAACAGCCGCGTCATTGGCCAAAGCTCTTCACCTCCCTCTATCCATAGCCATGGCCCTCCAATCGCCATCCCCACCAGCGCGCCTAAAATCCCTCTCAACACGGTTCTTGCATCTCAAATGTGGCCTACCTCTAGCTTCTACCAGCTTCCACGTGCGACATCACCATTTTGGGAAGCAGTCCTCCATCCATGCGTTCCACATGCCCAGCCCACCTCTCCGTAAGACCCCTTGTTATCCCAATCTCCTCCCTTATATCAACTAACCTTTCCTCTCCACCCGCTTAACCCCCACGATCATGCATCCAGTTTTTCTCACACACCTGAAGACACTGTTACTATGCAGTATTTTTAAGTTTTTTGGACAAAAAAACAGAATACTGATGAATAACTCAAAACAAAATGTGTTTTTAGGGTACGAATGGTACAATAATGCTTACTATAAAGCCTTATACAGTTAACTATAGACTGTCACTAAAAATGGGGGAAATTTCCCCATTTTTCGAAAGGAGGAGCCTATTCCCATAGTTGTGGGCCGAAGTCCCGTACGAAAACATCTTCATTGAACTTCTAGGAAATGTGATTAATGCCGATTTTCAACCTTAGTTGTCCCCTGGTTGCAGGCTAACAGATATCGCTAAACGTAGGCGTGACTCTTCGAGGAGCCTTCCGTGATTGTCGTGTTTGTTTAACCCAAAGTACCCCCCAGCCCGTAGGCATAATTATTTTGGTGATTAATGTTGGCAGAATTCATCCACAAATACTAACTACATGGCAATTAGTCATTGACTGTGTGTGCTTATTAGACACATTGTGGTTGTACGCTAGTTATTGCATTTGAAATATAGCAGCATGATACGTGCTCAGTTGGTGGCAACATGATACAATCACGCATCTTTATTTGATTATTATAATATTTTATTAATTGCGTAGGACCGTAGGTGCATATAGACATGCATTACCATCATAGCATCAGTAGAAGGCATTAGCCCCCCGCTTTATAGGTACACTTTCATGTAATTATAATTATGGTGAATATAAATGTTAAAATATGTGACCTGCTACCACAAAAACGGTGTAAAGTCACAAATGTACATTTTTTAGTTATTGGGTGGGGGGTGTTTTAAAAAATATATATATTTTATATGATATAAATAACTCATACTGTTGATAGCTTATTGTAGATAATGGCTAAGTATTGCTATTGGTATTATTTGTTGTACATTTAAACCATATATAGCTTTCAATACAAAAAATGCTCAGATACAAATATTCATCATCTTGTAAAATTTGGCGTAGTGATAAGCGCTATGTTCGTTGTTGCGTCACAGGGCCTTCGGTAAGATTAGCCAATGGCTAACGATGTTACCATGCCATGAAATATTGAAATAAATAGTGTAGAAGACACTTGGCACTTTGTTTAAACAACTATTTATCTTTCTCCCCTTGAATCCAAAGGATGTTATTACTGTATTCCATTATGTCATGCACTTTATTATTATAACTTGATCAATGTTTCTGATAGTAAACTTTTATAATTATGCTGTGAACGATCGAGCTTCAAGTTTATAAATGTCATCGCGGTATTTTAAGCTACGTACTTGTGGGTTTCTTCCGAATCCTCGATTACTGATTCAGATGCATGTGCAGCTGCTGTAATCTGTTTTCCCAGTGCCTGTTATCAAACAGACAAGTATTTCCAATAAGTTAACTACCACCTGCCTGGGTATACAATGCTTACATCTATAGTTGGATGCACCTCTTAATATCACCTGATACATATGAGAATCATGTCATGATTTCAAATGTGTATATTTCCAATAGAGGTTATGCACAGTTTTCATTTTGATCAACAGCCAATCATCGTCGTCGTTGACTGTTTAATCAGCCAATCAGCAATGGTGTATAGTTAGAATCGTGGGTCTTTTTATCAGGTGCGTAGCCAAGGGGGGCCGAAGGGAGCGACCCCCCTTGAGCATATTTTCTTAAATATTTTTTCAATTTTGTTAGTGTATATAATTTGCGGGGGGCCAAGTGGAGAATTATATACAATGAACAACCTTAAAAATAAAAATAAATCTTAAAATATAGTAGTGATAGTACCCTAGTATATTCCAGTGGCTCTAACTGGTATATCAAAGGCTTTGGGTGGTTCATATAACCACTGCGTTGAAAAGGGCCAGGA
>JAODAI010009803.1:0-12986 GCA_027575025.1 Scotoplanes globosa | reverse complement strand
ATGGGATGGATTATCAATATCAACGCCGGGTGTATGACGTGCTGAATCTGAACCTAAATATGTCTGCACCAAGCGGAAACACAAAAAGTTACGAAGGAAATGTTCAGATTGGCGTTAAGTTTTAGAGGCCTAAAGAATTGATCAATAATTCCAGCAGGCAAAAAAAATGCCCCCGGCCTCACGGCTGGGGGCGAGTTTAACAGACATCCCATAACCTTAAATTTTGATTTGCACGCGGCAAAGAAGATTGATGAAACAGAATATGGAGGACTTATAAAAACAAAACTTGTTTTCTAATCTACTGATTTATTCCCCAGAGAAGCCGTCTGCTGTCCCAAGATTATACAGTAGACGGCCATCTCTCGTTTATATCCAATAGATATCTGTTCACGTTATTCCCCCCCCTAAAATTGCTTTTGGGAATTGGATGCACAGACTTACCATCCGGTATTGAAACGGGGGGTATCATGAAATTAATTCATTTACTATTTGCTGTACTTATCACTGCTTTATTTATGAGCAAGGCCACAGCTGGCCATCCACATGGCGCGACTGGATTATCTGTATCCCAGGAGTTGCGTATGTCGATTATTGAAAGTCGATTGAAGAATATTGAACGGGCAGTCAACACCGACGCTGAAGCCGAGAGAAAGTTTTACGAAGAAATTCATAAAATTATAAAAGCGGCTCGATCTGAAATAAAAGCCGCCAAAACAACAGCCCTAACGTTTAACGAGTTGTTGAAATCCGCAGTCAAACAATGAAACAGGCGGATTTATTCATGACGCCAAAAGGGCATTACATCAGAAAAAATTTATGCCGCGAATGCGCCGTGATGGGGTATGCAACTGAATGTGTTATCCGCTACAAAGCAATGTTGTTCCCCGAAGACAATCCAGAATATCCATGGCAATGGGCAGATAAAAAGAGCGGCTCAACCAAATGCGCTGGTTTCCATAAACGCCCCTGGCACTGGGAAATCCCATGGTATTTTATGAGGGGATTGGTGATCCTTGGGGTCATCTTATATCTACTCGGATATGCAGCATTTGTTAGATAAGGCACCCCAGTAGATCAAGAGCATCATTCTGCGTCATGCACAGATACGATTCAGGGGGCAGGGTTTCAAACCTTTTTCATTGCGTCTGACATTGCTGCTGTTTTATCTGCCGAGCTTTTTGATGATCCAAAATAATATGAAATCACCTGATCAGCTTTTGCAGACATATAGCCAACAACGGTCCCGATCAAACCAGCGCCGAATGTTTCCAGTTTTGCTATTTCATCGCTTATCACCATGGAAAATACACCATAGACGGTTGCCAGGAACCCACCGACAATTAGGGCAGCAAGCATGTTATTGACCGCGGAACCTATAATTTTTTCACGATCCCGTGCGCTGTCACGGTCTTTCTGATCAGTCTTATAGACATCAACATCAAGTTTTTTCATGGCTAACTTGAAATCGTTATCGGCCTGTTTCAAGAGCAACAGCTGTTCTGGACTCGCGTTCATGATCGCGATCTTTGTGGCTTCTATATCATCCGTAGCGTTCTCATTACCCAGCAAAGCGCCGGTTATTGCCTTGGCTGCAATGCCACCAAACGGCCCGCCAATAGCCGTCCCCAGCATTGGCGCTACCGTTGAAATAATATTTTTCCAATCCACATCAATTCTCCACTAATTTGCTGTTTGATTTAATCCGTCATCGTCAATGACTTGGACCTTAAGTTCGCCATCGAGCGCAGCCTCGACAACGGCCTGATAAAACCGCCTGTAAGCGGGCTCGCTGTTCGGGGTTGTAATACGCCCCTGCATGTTGATACGCGCCTGCTCGGCCACAAGGATGCATCCTGAACTATGCTTTTCGGTGTTCCCCATATGAAAATAGATCCACTCAAAATCAGGTACGTCGCGGAGCCACAGCATACCAGCGTGGAATTCAGGAAATTTGCTATCGTATTTTGGGTGTACGCTTCCTTCGGTCCGCAACCGCACCTCATAAGTGCCGGCAGGAATACGGGTTTCATCGGCAACTTTTTCGTCTCGATGCTCGTCTTCAAGGCCAAAACACATCAGATCGCCATCAACACTAATGATGGATAACGTTTCTTCAGCGTTGCTCGACACACGGCGGACAGTAATAAGCATTATAGGAACCTTCTTTTGGATCGGTTTAATTTTTCAGGGGTTGTTGGACGGTTAGTTTTTGCCGGAGGGTTTGCCGCCCATCATTTTAAAAATGTCATCTATGCGGTCCGACATGTGCATCAAGGTCTGCTGAATATCTGATTTCTGAACACACTCATTAATTCTTTTATGGATGGTTTGATTGACCTCTCTTTGTTTTTCATCCACCTCATCTATGCGGTCACCCAATTCAATGCGCAGTTCATTGCGTGACGAATCCACATCTTTGCTGACCTTGAAAACCCACCCAAATCCGCCAAAGAGAGCGACCGTCAGGGCGACGATCAGTAGCAACGCGTCTGTTCCTAAATCCATTGTTTTTTTCCGTTTCATTATTTTTGATATTTAGGTGCTATGGGGTTTTCCATTTGTTCCATCAGCACCATCGTCAGCGTTCGCGGGCTCAAGGCCTGAATCCGAGACATTAATTCGAGTGTTGGTATCGTTTTGAACTGCGATAGGTGTTCCCGGCGCAACGCCTGTTAAAGCGTACATATCGTGCCACCCGGCTTCTGTAAAAATAGCCCCGCAGGACTACAGGTACGCGGAAGTCTGTCCGAGTGTTAAGGCGATTGGCGTCGCCCGATGATATTGAATTTAAATTAAGTAGACGAACCTATGGCCAGCCAGTAAACGCTGCCCGTTGCGATTTCAGAACCGCCGTCAGATACCCAAGTATAAGTTTGAAACTCGAATTCATTCACAGGAACGTCAGAATTAGATACGGGCCGCTGTCTGCTAATCCTAACGTCTATATCTTTGATACCCATCATTGCCTGTCTTTGCGATCTACCGGGAACGATAGTGCAAGTGAAGTTTAGGGTTTGCGAATACGAATTTTGATTGTGAATAATTGGCGCTGCATGATATCCATCGCCATTCGGGCCGCCGCTCAACGGGAAGGTTAGAACTGTATTTGTTGAAGAACGATCAGGGTCGTAAACAGGCCGTTGATACTGCACTATATAATTAAGTCCAGGCCCCGAAAAAGTCCATGTTGACTGTCCACCCGCGCCGGTATGATACGCAAAATGTCCAAATTTATAACTGTATTCTACGTCTGTAATTGTCCATCCAGCAGGCACAGAGTACGAATTTAAAGGCACTGAAATATTTATAGGGAACGCGTTTGGAATACTTCGAGTAAAAGGGAACCGGGCATAATCTTCAAACGGACCTAAAACTGTCGTCAATACATCTGTGTCTGTTTCAAACGCAGCAGACCCGAACACAAACGTATCATTGCTAGGGATGTTTTCAGCAATAAATTCAACGGAAAATGTGTATTCCCCCGCCTCATGAAATGCAAAAACACTGCTTGCAGTAGTAGGGTTTAAGTCCGCTGTACTCATTAACGTTGTGACGTATGGCGTTGTGTAAATAGTCGGCAACGCAGGGTTAATGTCTCTGTAAACAACGCGCCAACGAACTTGACGTTTGTAATAATTAGGCACAGCACCCGTGCCGCTAACAGACGATAACAACACAGAAACATCAACAGAACTTGTGCTTTGCTGCGTTGTTAAAACGTCTAGTGCTGGTTGCGTCGATGTATTTAACGAAGTCGCGCCGCTTGTTGAATTGACCGTTGCTGAACCGCCTGACGCGTCTGTAACAAGTTTCGCGGTTGGTATAAATGACCAGTCACCAGAACCGGGCGACGTTTCCTGAAGGTCCGTTACTTTGAATTCAAGCCTTTGATCGTTGCCAACATTAAGAGCGCTAAACGTTTGCAGCGCTTTTATGCTTAACGTTACAGTCGGTTCGTCTTTAATGTATCCGGGGATGTTAACAAGTTCATTGTTTTCAGCGTGTCCGCCGTATTGTTCATTGACAGCTTTGTATAATTCGTGCGTCGACCCGTTCCAGTGATAGAATTCTAAACGCCCTTGTGTCAGCAAAACATAATCATCAGCCAAGGGACCAGCAGGGCCAGTAATAGTGATCGATCCGTTATCAAGATCAATAACAAAATCTCCGTTAGCATCTTGTAGTGTTCCCGCCGTCAACATTCCAACGTTTCCGGTGATGGCCGACAATTCAGATACTTTAATTTCGTTTGCGGTAACCGCACCGGCCTGTATATCAGGCGTATCAATTCCGGCCGTGGTCACTGTGACTTCAGGCGAATACGTTATGTCTGTATTGCCAAATTCATCGAACGCCCCAACCAATATATAATATTTGGTATTCGCTACAGCGTCGATGCTGAGAATACGAGAACCCGTTATTGCAGCCAGGTTACTTAGATCAGGCGTGAAACCCATTGTTTCACTGACATGAACAGCAACCCCCGCAAAATCTCTGTCACCATCTGGCGTATATTCGATAAAGATATATTTGAACGACGCACGGATTTCGAGTTGAGCCAATGAACCAGACTGAGGATTGTTGACCGTCAAAGATGCTGCGTTTTCGGATAATTGATTGAGCAATCCGCGCTGGTAAACCTCTATCGTAAATTCACGTCTTGGCCCGCCGTCTGCAATATTCTTTGCGAAATCATATGTATATTCAGGCGATACGGTAATTTCTTCACGCAACACAGTTGCGCCGTCAAGAATACGAACAAGGAAATCCTTGAAATAATTATCTCGAGCGCCCGGTATCCCATCGAATACGGTTTCGTCAATAGGTGCATTGGTTAGCGTGCTTTCAACCCATTTAAATTGGGCTTCTGGACCTGTAAACACGGTCGCTGCGCTACCTTCAAACAAGACAAGGCCCTGAACGTCTTCCATCGGCCGTGACGGCTTTGTGAGCCCGTTCACTGTCACTGTCGCATCAGACCAATTAGAAACCTTTCCGTTAACGCCTATTGCACGCACCCTGATTTCATACGTCTGTCCCGGTATGACAGGGGCAAACGAAATCTGACGTGATGATGCAGTGGTCGGCGGTACAGGATCATAATCAACCTGGCCAGCCAAACGGTAGAGGCCTTGGTATTGAACAATCGCGGGTCCGGTTCCTGACGATTGGACGAGTGTGGCGATAATTCTGGCCTGTAAGGTTCCGTCAGCGGCGAAATAGGCTGTATCGTCATTCGTAACGACATTTTCGATAGTCGGCGCCACTGGGATAATATCATCAACGATAGATGCTGAAACAGATGACGAGAAACCTGGTATCGTGCGACTTATGAACAGATCACCCGTTCCTGACCTCGTGAATTCGATCACGGGGCCGCCAAGAGTTTCTGATAGCTGGACCCTATCTTCTGACCGTGTGGTTATGAAATATTTAACACCAGCCATCAGGGGGGCAGGCAGGGATGCTGACGATGCAATCGTAACCACATCATCAACGAAGAACGGATTATCAATAATCGTAATTTGACTGCTTGTTGTTGATACGTCGGCAGGCGCGAACTGTCGGTTGCCAAATGTCGCGTCATAAACAGCAGGGGCATAATCAATCAATTTAATTTTCGCATTCAAATCGGCACCGTGAGAGATCCCGAGTACAAGGGCATCGATCGTCACGTTTCCGACTTCGCCAATTGATAGAAGATCGCCGACACGCGGGGCGTCAGCCTCAACAATCGGTGCTGTCGGTGTCATAACATTATCAATGCCGGCAGCCGTTGTAATATTAACAACCAGTGCCGCGGTGTTCACGGTTCTGATCGATAACGCATAGCTCTTGGCACCGTCGAAATCTATTTCCGTATCAATGCTCAAACTGATAACGCGATTGATGTTATCCAGAACAATCGATGTGACACGCGCAGAAGCAACGTCTTCCATCAGAACAGGATGCGTGACCTTTACGAGATCGCCACGGGTGCAGACCAGATGTTCGGCGTCTGTATCAAGTGAATGCCGGTCAGCCCGAAGCCTTGCATGAGCGATATTAAACCGTCCTTTGCGCCAGATCAGATCAGGATCAGTTACGCCAGGCTGTTCGATACCTTCAAATTTAGTCGCGTTTGATGAGGTATACCCATCGTCATAAACAATGCGTTCGTCCTGCTTCCACCCTTTTTGCTCATTAATAAATCGGATACGCAGCGCATGGGGCTGATCAATAAATACTCTTTCAGTCTGAAACCCGTTTGAATTTCGCGGGGTAAAATGCTGTACCGGCAGTTTATCAACCTGATCGATGACAACGCCATATTTACCGTCAATGATTGCGGGGCTGGCGTCAGCTGATGAGGCTATATCTTCAAGGGCGTCCCAGACACTCGACCTGAAATCACGAACCATATTGAAGGCATAACCGTTGTCCTCGCAATATTCGTGGAATTCTTGCAGGCTTTCCAAATTGATCTGACTATCCGTTTTCGGGCGTCTATTTCCTGCCCCTTGTAGAACAGCCCGAAACAAACTGGCCGGGTTATTGGTTGCCTGTTCAGACCATGCGCCGTCGCCGCTATCCCAGTCAGGAAAAATACTGCTTATCTTGGCGTTAATCTGATCGAGAACCTGATTTAACTGGTCCGTTGCCTTGATGCGTAGCGCCGTCATTGCCAGGGGCAAATCAAAACTGACTGGCGGCTGATTTGTAAACGTGCGTAATGCAGTCCACACAAAACCATCAATGGTCCTGGTGCTTGTTGAATCTGCCGTGGTCCGTGTCAGGCGAACATCATATTGCCCTGTCGTTGCAACGGGCCAGCGCAGGGTACGACGAACAGGCTGGCTGCGTGCTGCAGAAACGGTGATCGATCCGACGCCGGCAGGGACAAATGCGTCTGTTCCCATACGGTACTCAACGGTTAAATCAACGGTCGTATCCACCCGATTACCGAAATCGTTGTACTTTGTCAGACCTTGAGAAAAGACAATATCAATGCTGATTTCATCGGCATCTGTCTGTGTCGTTCTGGTGATGCTTCCGCCGCTTGCCGAAACAGGAACCCCGCCAAGCAGGCTATCCTCAAACACATCAGTCGGGAACAGCGAAATCGGTTCATCCGAAGGATACCCCTGCCTGGTTTCAATCTCGAAATCCGTAAACGTTGATAACAGGGTTTCGCCAACCTTGATGTCTTCAATAACAAGCGGCCCGTATCCCCATATCAGCAACAATCTAAGATACTGATCATCGCCTGCAATTTCCGTTACTGCAAACGCACCGAGCGGCGGAACCTCACGGCTTATACCAAGAGGACGCGGGATAACACCGAATGGCCGCGCATCATTTCTGGCGCCCTGAATAAACAGTGTTGGGCTTTCGGCTGGGCTTCCTGCCCGTCCGGAACGACCATCAATCTGTGGCGGCCGAACTGGTGCAATGGCATTGGTAATCAACATACCAACAATACTGATCACGCCAGAGGCGATAGACGCGCCAATCGTACCAGATGCGAACGCAGGGCCAAGTACGCCCGCGAGTGCACCACCTGAAACCGCGACAGCTGCGATAATAACGACAATCGACAGGATTGTACGCAGCGGGCTTTTACCGCCCTCCCCGCCGCCGCCAAGTGGAACGACGCGGATCTGAACGATTGATCCGGATTCAGGTGTGGTTAGCGCCCAGACATCAGGATCGATATATTCGTCATCAACAAAAATATGCGCGTGTGACCGCAGGAATTCCTGTGGCTGCGCTTCTGCCAGCATTTCAGCGATGTTCATGCCCGGTTGGACATAGACCTGTCTGCTACTGACACAGAGCGGGTGTGCAGCTGCCGAGATGAGAACATCATCATCGTTATTGATATCAAGTGTCACGGCGCTGTGACGGTAGATACCGATAATGCGTTTCGTCCATGGACCTGTGGTATATTTTTCGGCCACACTATCAATACCGGCCTCAACGTGCAGCATGATCCCGTCTTTGATGACGACGCCCATGTGCAATGGCCTGACACCAAGACGCATCAATACGATATCGCCAGGCTGTGCAGGGTCGCCCCTCAGTCCGGTTGATGTGCGCGTTGCAATACGTTTCCACCCGGGTAACGCTTCTTTAATGGCCCCTGAAATTACCCGAGCATCTTTTTTGATGCTTTCGTATTTTTCGGTATACGATGGCAGTTCGATCTGGAACTGTTCAGACAAAACCATTCGCACAAGACCATAACAATCCAGCCCCTCGCGGTCGCGTCCTTTTTCAAGAAACGGAACCCCGATATAGTCGCCGACCCAGCCAGTATTTTTCATGCAAATAAACCAGCAAAATACGCAGGCGTGAAACTGTCGGCAGGATAAGGCTCTGTCGTCAGATCAGTCAGAACCAGATCACCGCGAACGGCGGTCAATGTGGCTTTGACATTTTGCAGCGTATAGGTTGGCAAATTAATCTCTGTTATATCTGACCATCCGGAACGAATGATAGATATGTCTACCAGTGGCGCTGTCGTGATCGCACGCAAACTTTTTACAATGACTTCATTTACATTATCGATCACCAATTGAGCCCGACCAGGTGATCCGTCCTCGTCATTGGCAAGGATCAAATCAAATGGATAGGCGACATATGTTTCAAGCGTTGTGTTATCGCCCGCCCGCGTTTCAGGTGTCGCGTCGGTGAATATTAATGACGTCGGCACCGGACCAAGTTCACCCTGCGAGCCCCACATAAACAGCCCGTCATCTGCCGCAAACGTTGATCCGAAGGCTGTACCATCACTGAGATACGCACGGAAGCCAGCAGTCGTCGCCGCTGCCCCTGTTGTATCGGTGATGGAAAACCGCCACCAGTCATCAAGATAACTCTCTGACGTGAAACTTGTTGGCAATCCGAACCCACCGAGCCCCATGGAATCAGAACCATTTGTTACATCGAACAGGCGCGAAGATATCGGGCCGCTATCGTCAATGAACACCAGTTCAACATAATCCAGCGTGTCTTTTTTAACGAATAGAGAGTCCGTGTATTCGGTTGATCCTTCGGCTGCAAAATTTTCTTCCGCGTAACATTCGCTTGTGCCGGCGTCTGCCAAAACCAGATCTGCGCTGGTGCTGATACCGTCAGGCGATACGTCAACGTCGGGTGTGACCCCGCAATTGTTTTTCGCGTATGCCGCATCGTCAAATTCAACCGACCTGACAATAAGGTTCGTCGCCGGGTCAGCTTCAATGAACGATCCGCATTGTTTTAAATCGCTATTAACCAGGGGCCGCAATTCGTCAATCTCAGCAACCGCAAGTTCGCCGTCGAAACTCCGATACGTTGCGATTGAGGGGCGATTGTGCGTAGCGATACGGTCGACCAGATCAACGCCATCATTGATTACCATGATCGGCACCGCCAAATCTGGATGATGGATCTTTAAGAGGATCAAAAACGCTTCGTCAATTTCCTGCGCGTATAGGGATGACAGCATCGGTGTGGTGATTGATCTTACCATTATGGCATAATCTCAATCTTGCACGCGACCGTGTAATTGTCGGCCCCGAAATGCGTATATACTGGGATACCAGAGAAACGGGCCTTCTTGACCTCAAGCGTTCTCGGATTAACCCACGTCCATTGCGTAGCTGGATAATCGGTATAAAACTGATCGAATATCTCGACCTGTGCCGTTGTCATCGGAAAACTGACCGACAAGGGGCGCACGCTGGCCGTAACCAATAGGCGCTGTTTCTTTGGACCCTGTTCAACGCTTGAGCGCAACACGTTATCTGGCGGGCGCTCCGTATAAACCTTTTCAGACGGTAGTGCAGGCAATTCCGCAGGCCAAACGCCGGGAACTGATGTCGCAGTTGAAACCATTATCTTGATACCAATGTTGGGCTGGAACCGAATGTACTTCGGACCGCTCTATGACCCTGACCTTCAGGGCTTTTAATGCTGTCGGCTACGATTTCTTCAATGAACACATTGAGCTCACGGGCACCGTTTGGTTTGCGCCCTTCCTCAGTTCGTGTCGTTGAATTTGTATCGTTGAAAATATTAACTTTTACGTTCGATCCAGAGCTACGGGCGTTACCTCCACGCGGTATAACTTCTTCGCCGCGCTGCAAGATGGCCGGGAATTCATCAGCTGCCAGGCCATCGTGTAGGCGCGGGGCGTTCAATGGAAAATCCATAACGGTTGTTGGCAATCCGCCAGAACCGACGTTCCCCGTTCCGGTGTGAATTGTCGCAACAGGCGTTGATACAAATCCTGTTCCGGCAGCTGCACCACCGCCGAAGAACCCAGCGACGATCCCGCCGATGCTCCCCAAGGCGCTTGAAAGCAGTTGTGATGTTGCCTGTTTGAAAGCAATCCTCGCAAGATCGGCAATAATAGAATTTGCCAGATCCTTGAAACTGAATTTCCCGGTCTGAACAAACTTGACGAATGCGTCTTCTGCACTCTTAACGGCATTGGTCAATCCGTTCTCGACCTGCGTTGCCAGATCGTTTGACGCATCCTCTATTTTCAGAAGGCCGCGCTCAAATCCTGATAACGCATCGGTGTTGGTTTCAAGCAGTTCAAGACGCAATTGACGGGTTGCCATGGCGAACTGATCGGCCGATATTGCGCCCCTGTTGAGCAACCCTTCCAGCGCTTCCATACCCTCTTTATATTGGGTTTGCGGTGCCAGTATCGTGTCCAGGGCTTCCGATTGGGCCTTGAGCGCACGATTTGATTTCAGCTGGGCCGTTACAAGCTCAACCTCTGCATCAGTCAGATCACGTTTCAGGGATTTTTCAGCATCAAGCAATCCGTTTTGGACATCGCGTTCCGCGTTATTGAGACGCAATATATCCCCTTCTTGGACGAGATCAGCGAGATATTTTTTAAACGCTCCGTTGCCGGCGATATTAATCTGCAAACCAGCTTTAAGGGTTGTGATACGTTCTTTGACAGCCTCAATGGTTTCGTCAATGATCCCCAGCGATGCTTTGAAGGTTTCAACATCAAAGCCTAAGCTGGTGAAAAAATCAGACCGGAATTGCGCGGCCTCTACTTGCGCACGAATTTCAACAAGGCCTTTTAAACTTTCGGTCAATTCTTCAACGGACTGTGAGGTATTGCCGAAATCAAGCGCGTTTCGGCGAAGCTCTTTAAACGTCTCAACAACCTTATCCTGATCGGCGACACGAACGAAACTGTTGGCGATATCGTCAAGCTCAACCTTCATCAGCTTCAGCTGTTCTGTCAGGCTGATACCGTTCTGTGATGCCATAGCCAACAAGGTGGCGAACAGGGCCAGTGCACCGACCCCTACAATGGGCAGCATAGCCGCACTGAGACGCACGAAACCCAGTGCCAGGGCGGTGATTCCCCGAACAGCCGCAGGCAGCGCCAGGGCGGCCAGAGCGATACCAAATTTGACCAGTGCAGCGGTCATCTGTCCCGTGTTCTGGGTCAAGCTGACCATAACATTCGCCAGCGCCTTCGATACCCCTAATGCGCTGTTGATCTGCCCGACCATTTTTAACAATTGGTTGTTGGCTGTCGTCACGGCACGGCGAATTGTTATGCCGATACCTTTGAATGGCACGTTAATGGCATCTGCACCCTTCTCGATCGCTTCGAAAAACTCTTTGGAACTAACTTTTCCTTCGATCACCAATGTACGAAGCCTGGCGACTGATCCGCCCGCTGCGTCCAACCCTTTTGCAGCGGCCAGAGCGATGGGGAATGCGCCTTCAAGAATAGAGTTAAATTCCTCTGCTCTTACGATACCGGAACTCAGGGCCTGCGATAATTGCAGCATCGCACCGCGGCTCGATTCCGCAGCCCCGCCTTGTACGGCAAGACCACGGCTGACAGTTTCGATAAACGTAAATAATCTTTGCTGAGAAATACCAAGTTCGTTTGATGCGATTGACGCACGCTGGAACAGAGTGACAGTCCCTTGAATAGCAACGCCTGAACGGTTTGAAATTTTCAGCAGTTTATCAAACTCAAAACTGACATCCCCAAGCGTTCCCGTGGCAACGCGCAGGCTGTTATTGAGCTCGTCAAAATCATTTGCGAGACGCAGGGCAGAACGCAGAGCAACGACACCACCAAGCGCACCTAATGCCCTGGTCAAAATGTTTACTGCCCCCGCGCCCTTCTTTGCGCTTTTGCCGATACCATCAAGGTTGCGGCGAACGGTTCGCGCTCCCTTTTCCGATACGACTATGTCAATGCGTTCTGTTGGCATCTATCTAACCACCCTGGCTCTTGAAATTACTGATACGGCACGCGACACAGCTTTTTCTACAAATCCAGCTGGTGCTTGAACCGATGACCCTGCGTTGAGACGCCCGATATAAGAGACGTTATTCGAGATATAAACATCTTGCCCCGTACGACGTGACGAGATCCGTTCGCGGTTCGTTGATAAGCCGTCAAGCGATACCGCGTTGACCTCTACTGTTATTGGAAAACTTAAACCGACCTGCCAATTCGCGCGCGCGCGCCCTGTATCCACTGGTGTGGTCAGGACAACGGTATCAAGAATTTCAAGACTGGCCTTTTGGACGACGAGATCAATATTTTCCTCTATCCGATCAACTAGTCTTGCTATTCGTTTTGCGAATGTATTTGGATCAGCCATTGTTTGTATCCTTTGCGCGCTGATGATCGAGCCACGCCCTATCCATACGTTTGATATGGAAATGCATATCTTCGATCTGTTCCAAATCCAATTCTTGATACAGAGCGTATTCGTGAACCACGCCCCAAGGTATCGGGCCAAAACCCATACCCGATGATCGTGAGTCTGATAGGTCAAGAAACGCCACCATGAACAGACTCAGCCCCGGATGTAAGACAGGAGCATTCTGGATGCTTTGTGGAACAGGCAGCCCTTCCCGAGCCACCTGTTCCAGTATTCGTTTTTCTACTGGCCCTTGTTCCAGAAGGTAAATCAGGACCGCTATTAGTTTCCCGAGTCAGCCTCGAGAATATCCTG
>JAODAI010009692.1:0-12987 GCA_027575025.1 Scotoplanes globosa | reverse complement strand
GCAATTTTACTATTCATGAACTTAATTCCATTCGGTCTTGCTATAACAGTGCTTTTAAGTGGCTCATGGGTTTTACTGAGTACGACAGTACGTCTCCAGTTTTTGTTACATTTGGTATGTTATCATTTGATGAAATCAGACGCAAACATTCGACTAGATTTATCGAGAGGATCAATACTTCCCTAAGCTATATCGCTAGAGCCGTTACTGACTCCGATTCGTTTTTAATTTATTTTTATTTTTCTCCCTTGTTCCTTATTTTAGTTTTTCATTGTTTTGATATGCGGACCCTGTGTCTGAGGTAAAACAAGAAAAAATAAAATAATATATATATATATATATATATATTCATTATGCAGACAGTATATACCGTTGCACCCTACTACAATTACAGCTACACATGTGGGATATTATTTATATGGTATTTTGTGTCGTTATTTTCCACTTTTGTCCACTTTTGGATATTATTTCTAGAAACTTGTGAGTACCAAGTACTATATCGTAGCTTATTTCCATAGGTTGCATACATAATGTAAGCCTAGGCTTACATATTATTACACATGCATAGGTATGCCCCTTACACTTTTATTTCATATCACTGTATTTTTCAATCACGTGACGTCACACTCCATTTTGAACAATGACTGTTACCAATGGAAATGTGATATATGTAGTTCAAGTCAATCTTTCTTGCTTTTCATGTGGAAATTAATTCATGCCTATGATTATAAAGAGGTTAGTAAGTTATGTACCCCTTCATTTTACTCGGCATTAGAATCGTCATCTAAAAAACATCCTAACTTTTTATTTGTATGTAATCGTTGTATAACATAAAAAGAAGTTCGAGATACCGCCATTTTAAAAGACCACATCAATGGAATTTATGGTAAATTGGACACATTGTCGAAGAAGTTGTCGTCTGTAAAGCAACTAATCAGTTCCAAACCCACTTGTATTATGCCAACTAACAATGAGCCAATTAGCGCAGTCAATACACTTCAGACTGTTGTGCCAACTGTAAACAAACAGACTACGGGTGAATTAATTGAAATAAACAAATCGTCCCAAAGATTACCCATTTTTGAACTAGGAATGAATATCAACAATCAATTGATGGGGCGGCTGAAAATCCTAATTGCTGGACAAACAACAAAGTGACAGTATAACATCATCTCTTTTTGATCGACAAAGTCTTGATAATAATTTCCCAGGTCTCCGCGACAGCCTGTTATAAAACACAATACAGGTTAAACGAACAATGGTCACTCAAAGTGTCAATGGAACACATCGGATAATAAAAACATTCTAATCATGAAGGACTCGTCTATTGATATGAAAGTATTACAAAAGGTTGTTGTTGACAACTGATTCCTGTAGCCAAAAATTATCAAAATCTTAAAGGTCATCGAGTCCTTGTTTTGCCAGACAAATCTGCAAAGGATAACATGAAAACCGAGCTTGGCATGTATAACGTATTGAACCCAAGGAAAAGTCTCCAATTACCAATGTAGTTGGGTTCTTGTCGCAATTTTCAAAGGAATATGTTAGTACATTCGTCAAACCTACGAGAAATAATCCTGACACATACCAAGCTGTAATATCTTGTCAGCAACGAGATACGGGAAGCGATTCACAGACGAGGAGACCGAATTAATATTGGACTATCATCATGCAAAGTATATGACAGATTTTGTGTGAAAAGATGTAACTTATGTCAATCATTTGGTCATTTTAAAGACGAGTGCCTTGCTCCTACAACTCCATCTTGCGGATTATGCTGCAGTTCTCACGAAACCGACAACTGTCCTTGTTACTTAAAGGAACATGAAAAAATACGATCAACCATAAAGTTCTATAATAATTTAAACTAGATGATTCACAACGGGTGAAACCAGACAACCACCTTACATCTCTCATTTGGAATCTGCCATCAATTTGCAACAAGTTTAATGATGTTATCGATTTTGTGAAATAAAATAAAATCGACATAGCTCTTTTCACAGAAACATGTCTCTTTCACCTCATTCTGGCGATCTTCTTCGAGACATCTCCCTGTGTAACTTCAATATATTCCACGTTCCTCGCATCATCAAGCGTGGAGGAGGTGTAGCCCTTTTGGCCAGGAAAAATATCCAGGTTCTTTCTGGCAAAATGTCTACTTTCACTTCGTTTGAATACAACGAAGTCATCATTAAGCTCACCGATGGTAGCATTTTATGACTACTTGTCTCAAATAGACTACTCAGCATTTCAGTTAATATATTTCTTAATGAATTTAAATCGTTGCTTGAATATCTCATAATTACTTCTGATAATTACATAATTGTTGGAGATGTTAATATACACTGTGATAATATTGCTCATAAGGATATAATAATGTTCAATGATATATTACATAGTTTTAATCCGTCACAACTCGTAAATGTGCCAGCACATAGAAAGGGTCATATTCTTGACGTTCTTATTGTGAACACTAATTATACTCGCCCGGTACATCTTAATTGTGTATATTGCGATATTAGTGACCACTACCCTATAATATTTAACATGATATTTGGTGTCACTGAGGTTAATTACGTCGATCATACTTATAGAATGATCAACTCGATTGACAAGACAAAATTTCAATTTGACATAATATCTGCTCTTTCTGATCTGCCAATTTCAAAGATGCTGTCAATTATGTTGAAAATAGCTTATCGCATATTCTTAATAAGCATGCGCCGTTAAAGAACAAATGGATTCGGATTGGGCCAAATGCTCCTTGGTTCGACAGTGAATACGCGCATCTGCGTAAGGAACGCAGGGCCGCCGAGAAGAAATGGCGTAAGACAAAACTCGAAGTTCATCATGAAATATACATACAAAAACGCAAAGCTACCACTATATTGGCAAAAAGAAAAAAAGACTGGATACTATGTCAAGATTATTATGGCATGTATTAACGATCAGAAAAAAAGTTGTTCAATCTGTTTAGTACTTATTTCGGTAAATGTAATGCCCATAGTTATCCTCTTGCATATTCTGAGTTTAATCTTGCCCAAATGTTTAGCTCTTACTTCATTAATACAATTGTTACACTACGAAAGGAAATTACACACATTTTAAGCATTGACTTCTATCTATATATATTTCAAAGTTAATATATATATGTTTATAAAGTTTTCATTTATATGTTTTAAAATATCGATATATATGTCTTAAAGTTAACATATATATTTTAAAGTTTTTATGTGTTTTAAAGTGTTCATATATATGTTTTAAAGTTAACATATGTATATTTCAAAATTAATATATTTATTTGAAAGTTAATATATATATATTTCAAAGTTAATATATATGTTTTATTTTTATCATATTACCGATCTTTTCATGATTCCGATCTTTTCAGTGAGCTGAGCTACATGTGAAGGAGCGTAATATGAATAAGATACTACGTTTTGTTTATACGTGCATCCACCATGTCGCTCCCAGCTATTTGAGTTACCTCATTGTTATCTCTCCTACCAATAACCTTACTCTTGATGTACCTGACATCAATGGTCCTACGGGCAGACGTTCGTTTGGGTATTGTGGTCCCAAGCATTGGAACTGTGTACCAATCCATATTCGTAAAGATGATTCCATAAATATTTTTAAAGGTCAATTAAAACACATGTTATTTAACTGTGGTATTCATCCCTGCTGAGCATGTTTCAGTTTTTCTTAAATAGAAGTAGGGCTATGTAAATGTTACTATCCAATATAATGTAATATAATATACATGTTTTAAATTATCCATTTATATGTTTTAAAGTTAACATATATATTTTAAGTTGTTATATATGTTTTAAAGTTAACAAATATTTTTTAAAGTTAACATATATATGTTTCAAAGTTAATAATCTATATAAATTCGAATTAATATACATATTAATTAAATCAATTGTGTATGTATACTAAATCAAATTAATGTGTACATATAAAAACGCCGCTATATTGGCTACGAATATATGCGTATAAATATTAATTAATGTAGAAATATATTGGAATATATCTATGGCACATTAATTCGAATATATGTATATATATTAATTAACCCTTTATGTCCTATGTGTCCTATCATATACGATTACCTTTACTTTGATACACATATTGTATGCATATCACGTTTGTATTAAACTTTACGTATACGTATTTTCACATGACATGCAATATAATAATATCTGCGAATTCCGATTGATTTTGTCAGAACAGGTTAGATTATGTGATTTATTCGATATGATGGGCCGTATATATATATATTTGACATGTAATAGTGAGTGAACATGTCAGTGGGGGACAATAAACAGGTCGGAGTAAATTAGAGAATCTGAGAAAATGAAGTATTTAAAATCGGGTATGCTATATAAGAGTCAGGGTGATTCCCATCGTTGGATTGTTATGCTGGATGCCAACTATGTGATTCCCCCGACTCCATCTTATAATCAAAAAAATGTTTCTGTATTAGGGGCCGAATAAAACATATATTTCACCAAGCTGAGCACTTTGCGCACTGCCATTTGCCATTACCTTGTTCTAAGACGACTAACTCCATGCACTGATACATGTATAATTATACAGTATATACTAATATATATATATATATAATTTATTATATATTTAGACCATCAAACATTATAACAGTTACCATAATTACCTTATTATAGATACGTGTACGGATTCCACGTATGGATCAAACTGTGAGCTGAAAGCACACTGTGACATTGATCAATATGATGTGGTAGCAGGATGTAAGAAGTTAGACTCGTGCACTGATGACTATAGTGGTATTGGATGTCAAGGTATGTGGTTCGTTCCTTATATGTAATGATAATTTCCATTCACATCTATATAATTATGTTGTATTTGAAATAAAATTGATTGCCCGTGTTGTGGAAAAAACGACAAAGTTTATCTTATCCCCTTGATTCATACATATAATCGATACGGCAACCATCATAATGTGAAATAAATCACCACACACAATACGGTAGTTCAGTGTTGAGCACCCTTAGTATGTGACAGTTCATTTAACCGGCCAGAAGACATGTCGATATAATTATCCAATAATGCCGACAAAGCTGTCTCTCTAGCTGAATCGAAAGGGACAAAATAAACACCCCCGTGGTAAAATGATTCATATAAACATATTACGCATACACAAATAGCAACGTTAATTCGAAACAGCTAGTAAAGATCAAATAATACAGCCACTTTCTTATATCAAGCGCTATGGCAGTAAATGTTTTGCATTTGCAGCTGCTACACTTTGGTATCAGTTACCAGAAAGTATCAAATCATGTGATACATTGATCCGCATTAAGAAGTCTCTTAAGACTCATCTTGTCACACTTCATTATGATTATACTTTTTTAATTTTCCCGAATTATTGAAAGTCAAATGTGGGAATTATTGTTTTATTGTAATTTCCACTCAAAGTGTAAATGAGAAGTATATATATTCTGACAATTTGTGAAAATGTCTTTCAAGTAGAGTGGGTGTCAGTACCATATGATTGTGCACTATGTAAATATGGTAATTATGCACGCATGTCACGATACATAGTATTTACATGGTACTAGTTGTATTATGTATCAATTCTAACTAAATAATCCTGTTCTGCTGACATTAACTTTATTAACATTTCATCAATTTGATTTTTTTGAATCGGATCACAAACTACAGAGTTACATGCTAGGCAAAAGAGGGTAAATTATTGTAAAATTTGCATATTCATAGTTATCTTCCAAAATTCAATCGTTATTAGAAAAGCACACTGTAGCATATAATACTGAATTGCTGATGTAAATAGGAAGCAAAATAATTAAATGTACCAATATTCTAGACAATTTTATTAAATTTGATAGGGAGTTTTTTATAATTTGATTATGTCCTCCGCCTGTGCGCCCTCGGTCCGACGCCTGTCCGCGCCCGCCCACGCCTGTCCGCAGCCTTGTCATCACTTGGTCACCGCTTGGGCGCGACATGGACGCCAGTCACCTGACCGCCGCATGGCCGCCGTCTGGCCGTCGCCTGACCGCCGCCTAACCGCCACCTGAACGCCGCCTGGATGCAGCCTGGAAGCCACACAGACGCCACTTGGACGCAGCATAGACGCCGCCTGGCCTCAAATATATACAATTACTTACAATCGATAATGTTATACCTATAATCACTAAAAAAGTAATATTTCTCAGTATATCCTGCTTAAAAATGTTGCTTCGTGGTAGATTTTGACTATATAGGACATTACATTCTTTTCAGTATAATGCGTACATACAGTTATATACAATAATTACATACATAAGAGTAATAGGCCTAAGCAATTTATCTACAAGCTGATATAACTTGGGGAAGGTTACGCATATAGTCGCTTAAAGTGGTAAATAGTTCCGTAAACTAACCAAATTTGTGGAACATTGCGAACAGATCGTACATTTTCTGGAAACTTGAAAAAGTTCCGTAAACTTGTGGTGACGTAAATAACCATCACTGTTTGTTGATTACTAGGACCAATATTACAATATTTATCAGAAAGTCTTGATTATTGTATTTCTTTCCAAGTTAGCCTACCTAATAGGCCTAGTATAAGTTATATAGCATTAGGAAAATTTGGGAAGAGTCCCCTAAATAATAGTTTCATAGCCTAGCAATATTTGTGGAACGTTGCGAAAAGATCATAAATTTTCAGAAAACTTAAAAAGAGTTCAGGAATCTTGAAAAAAGGTCCGGAAACTTGCGGTGACGTAAATAACGATGAAATGTGTGCCCAACGCAAGCATTGAGAACACATTTTAAACATGCGAATCATTGCGTACAATTGTACAACATTGCGAAAAGCTTGGTAAGCATGCGCTAAATTTGGTAAGCATTCGCAAAGCTACGGAATGTTGCATTTTTTAGTAAACCTGCCAATACTGCATAAAATGATGAAAATGCCTTTACATTGTGTAAAATATAGGTCATGCAAATTAGTTAGGCCAACTTGACTGGACTAGGACACCCTATCATATTCCAAATCCAATGCAACACCATGTCTAACCCAACATTTTTCCTAGCCTAACGTTACATACGTATACTAGGTTTGGCCCCAGACATACGTGGCCATATAGTCTTGTCCAATATTACGCCTAGCCCATTGTTAGGCATATCATAACGTTGTGTATATCCTAAGGTTAGATCTAACGTTATGCCTAGGTCCGAACATTATATATAGGTGGTATACCCTCAGTAACGTTCGGCGAACGGTTATTGACATTTATTTGGCTAGGCCTTCGTAATTAGTATAGGATAGTTGCCATGATATGCTAAGTATTTTGCATAGAATACTTAGAACATGGATACACTATTTATTTTGGGTGCAAATTAGGCCTAGGTTAGTTAGAATTTTTTTGAGAATTGTGTAACGGTTCACATTTTTAGTCATTTGAATTTTATACTCTATGCTCAGAGGTGATTATTCAATGAACAGCTATAAATAGTTTTATTAGTAGTATTATAGCTCATTCCAAAGATAATTATATTTACTTCAATAACTGTGCAGACCGAATACTAATTTGTTTTCTGGTTTGGGAATTATAATCAGTTAACAATTTATTTCAGAAATAATTAAAAATCAACATTTTTGGTCAGTTTTGATGTAAATTTCTTATATTTTATCCGTTTTGTCCCTAAAAATGTTTGCATTAAACAAATGTATTTCTTTATTCTTTCGACGGATACCCTTTGGCACCCGAGTAATAGTCCAAAAAAATAATGGTGTATGTTTGACGTGAGCGTTCACCCAATGGGAAGTCAAGGGTTAAATCTAATTTATATGTACATTAAATCGAATATATCTCTATATAAATTCGAATAAATGTACACATTAAATCATTTATATATGTATATTAAATAAAATAAATGTGTATACATAAAAACGCGACCCTATTGGCTACGAATATATATGCATATATTATAATTAATGTAAACATTTATTCCAATATATACATATTAATTCGAATGCATGCATATTGATTAACCCGTTATAATAATAATAATGATGATTTATATAGCGTTTTTCCTGCATAGGACCAAAAGTCACACCTCAAAGCGATTCACAACGTTTTTTTTCCTAAAGTCATCTGTGGCCTACCATACACGTCACTACTGAATAGAACGTGTACTCCCAGTGATATTAACGATCATTATCCAATTACGTTTGATTTCTCACGTAATACTACAAAATACATATTATTCACATCATTAATTTCGAATGATTACGAATATTGATAAAAGCAAATTTCAACTAGATATTGCGGCTTCTCTTGCTGGTCATATAATCTGTTAACATCTTTGATAATAATTTATTGCACATTTTAACTGCGCATGCGCCATTAACATCAAAGCTAATCAGATTGTTTTTTGACTGTCCATCGTTCGATGGCGAATACCAATTTGTATTCCTAAATATTGTACGGAAGAGAGCCATCCTCGTTATCAAAAACTTAATTTCCAACATTTTTTAGGGAAATTAATTTTGTAAACAAATTTGTAATTAGGGACAAAATATGTAAAAATATATGGGATAAATTAGAGGAATTTCGACCCCTTGTACATTTCGACCCCCTGTTTATTAAGTAACAGTAGCCTCTTATTAGTAAGTGGTACTTCATTAGTACTATATCATGCAGAAAAATATCAAAGACATACAATACATTATCTTCTTCAATAAAATACCAACAACAATATCATTTTTACTTTTTGACAATATCAAATGAGAAATATAAAGTGTGTGTCTTAATTGTCATATTTAAACAAAATATTAATATTAAAATTCCACTAAAATAGGTGGACTACCAACATAACATACCCATAACGTATAACCACGCGTTGGTTATTGCCCAGTGGGTAGCAGTCCGGGGGGTAATTGCCCGGAAAGGTAGTTGTCCGATGGTAGTTGCCCCGACACGAAAACGGTGAATATAGAACCAGATTGAAGTTGGAGCACTAGTAAATAGCTAATTGCGCAACACGCCGATTGGTTTGAAGCTCATAATATGCTGTGATTTTCAAATTTATAAAATCAGACAATAAAGTGGATGTACGTTTGTCGCAATTATGTGACGAAGGTGTCTTGGGGCAGTTTTCAATTTCGCATATGCAACCAGGGCTTTGAAATGGGAAGGGAATGACTTCAAAAGTAAACAAATAATAGTGATCAAACCTCTTATAAACTACGAATAATGCTTTGGCAGGGAGTGCTGAAGTCTAAAATCAACCAGTAAAATGCCTTCCAAAATGAAACATACGTGGTTTTCTTGGTTACCTTTCTTGGTCGATTTTCACCAATGACTTTCTTAACTGTTTGGGTAATGTAATTTTAGTGCACAGTAATGATAGCTAGTATAATGTGCTTATATATACATATAATAATAAGTATATATATATATGTATTGGTCTGTATATATAACATGTTATATCCAACCTACATGTCAAACAATACATTTAAAATATAATATGGAAAAAATATTTTAATTTTAGGTGGTCGAAATTACCCTTCAGGTGGTCGAATTTAGGGAAATTTTGACGAAAGACCTAACACCCCACCCCAGTTTTGTTTTGTTCATTCATGGCAATATATTTCACTAGGTTATAACAAAGGTTGGGTCCTTGAAAATTGTTAGTTTTTGGAGAACTTTATTGATTATAATTTAAGGCCTAGCCCAAAGTGGTCGAAATTTACATAATTTACCCTATGTACCCATAAGGCGCCCTAGTTGGCTTTCCTGTTTTGGTATCGATCATGTCAATTCCCAGGAGAAACTACCTCTGTCAATTTCCACCTGGAAAATGCCCCTGAGAAGATTATCCTCATTCAAATTTCGCTACAGCTATATATAATAGACCTACAGTAGGCTACCCCGCCACTCTTGCCACTACACTCTACTAATTTAAATGGAGGGGTTTGTTTGTTTGATTATGTACAGTATTGGCGTTCTCAGAATAATATTAAGTCACCCCTATTATATGAATGGATTAATCCAGTTTCGAGAGCGGCAGAACATTCTAGTTGATCACAAATTCCCCCATGGAAATCAAACCCCACCCCTCGATGAAATTACGAAAGGCCCACCAACCGTGCCAAATATTTTGTTTCGGTATGTGCAGGGCCTGTAATGAGATACCTTTAGGTAAGCCATGCTATATGACCATAATTTTTCAGATGATATTGATAGTAAATCGTGTTTTTCATATGATAAAAATATTTTTCCCGATATTTGTGTCAACATTTTGGCACGAAACAAGTTTAAAATACGTGATTTTTGTATATTTTGTGTTAGGAACTGTACTGTAGACTTTAAACCTTCTTTATATCCCATATTTCCGTAAAAAATATACTTTCCATTTCGTATATTTGCGTACAAATTCTGCTAAAAAATCTGTTGATGAAATTAAAATAATCCCATTGAATTAGTGTAGGCCTACTGAGTACTTCCCTAAAGTATCTCAAATGTCCCTGCAATTATAATGGGGCCACTTTGTTCAGGGGAAAAATTATCGACCTAACCGGTAAAAAGAAAGAGTGGGTGGATGAGCCTATAGGGGTCGTTTTTAATAAGTTTTGGACAAAGTATCAACCATATAATGATTGTTGTGGTGTTTTCCATACGTCATTCTGACAATTTTGGTATAAAATTAGATTCGAAATTATCAATCTTTGCCTATGCTTTCCTTAACTATGTTACGATAGGCTAAAGTTGAGATATTGCAAAATGGTGATGTAAATTTGTAACCCTATATCTTTTGTTTTTAACTTTGATTTTTCACAAAATCATCATCGAAAGTATTAGAATGTAGAAAAAACACACTCAACTATCAAACTAAATAAAAAAGTTCGAAACAATTTAAAATTCACTCCTAAATTAGGCCATTCACCTATAGTTTCTTTTTACCAGCCTAATCTATAGTAAGTACATGTAATAGTATATAATGTTATTATTTAGCCTATATGCTATAAACTTAACTCTAACTTACCCGGGCGATTTTGATATCTGTGTATCCGGGGGGGGGGATACTTCGGCCCTCCCCTAATATGTCAGGCATGTATTGTCCGAATGATCTGATATGTGGTATGCCTATAGAAAAATGTGTTATGAACAACATGCAATAAAAAAATCTCAATTATGTTTTTTGTTGTTAATTATACGGTAATTACAAAGAAAATATGCAAATTTCACATTTTGTTTTAAAAAAATCTAAAATCACCTCAAATTTGACTTGAAATACAATTTAACTTCATTTTAAAATAATATAAAGATATATGGAAGGCAATATCAACTAAATCTTATGATGATGATATTAATTCATCAAAGTAATCTGTGTCAAAGCAATCTGTTCCTAATAAGATGTGTTGTCAAACTGATCTAACGTGGGTTAAAGGGACTCTACCTACTAAGATTACATATGCAGAATATGTAAAGATTCACCAGCCTTCTTACCTTCGGCAGATTCCTCAGTCTTCACAGACTCCTCCTTATCCAGCTATTGGATAGTTTGTGTCGGAGGATTCGGAGGAGTCGTCAGATAACCGTCCTTCTGGGCTTAAGTTCCGTACTCTCAGTTTGTCCAAGCCTCTGGCACCTTATATGAAGCCAAATAAGACCAAACATAGCAAGCCTTCAAAACACGCACAAAGTAAACAACCCTCAAAATGACCGGAAAGGGCAAAGCAGCAGTCTTTAACATCTCCTATCAATGTTATGGAGGTTAAGAAACATAACAAACATACTAATTTATCTGATATGCATCTACTCGGTGTACATCAAAACTACCAATATTCCAAATATTGGTAAAGTTACTGGCACTTCAAATTTTAATTCGCCGAGGACGTTTGCTAGACCAATGTCTGTGTTTGTTCGCAGGGTTCTTACTAACCCTAACCTCCATAACAGTTTGAGGTTCTTGGTCGTTTCGGATCAGATGATTTTTCTTCGGTGTCCGGTATGTCGTCCAGTTCGTCCAGTTCGATCTAAAATTCCAGTTAAATGGTGTGACAGTTTAGGGTTTGAGGGGATGGATACCATCCAAGTATCTAACTCGGCCCCTTCATGACCTCGACTGAATTAATTCAGTGGAATTGTCGTTGTCTTCGAGCAAATTATGAAGAATTGGAAACTTTATTAGTTCAACATGACTCTTTGCTCGCTTGTCTTCAGGAAACTTTTCTTAAGACTCTCTACTGATGTATGTTTTTTAATTACCTTAGTTATGATCATGTTTGTGTATCTACTGATAAAGCCAATGGAGGAGTTTCAATTATAGTCAGAGAGAACTCACCTCATATGCTTGTATATCTAACCACAACTTTTCAAGCAATAGCAGTTACTATTACATGGTTTAAAACTTTGACAGTATGTTGTTTGTATTTACCTCGAAAATGTAAGCCAAATATTGGATAACTATATTCTCTTTTGAGTCAATTACCTTCTCCAGTCGTTCTCTTGGGAGACTTCAATTCTCACAATCCTGTTTGGGGTTCTTCATTGTTCAATGATAAAGGTAAATTACTGGAAGATCTCATTACTAGACATAATTTATGTGTTATAAATGATGGATCTCCAACTTATATGAATTCAGCATTTCCGACAATCAATTTAACACTATGTGATCCTACTATTTTTGTTGACATGGAGTGGAACGTATACAGTGATCTCTGTGGAAGTGGTCAGTTTCCTATACTTTTACATTTGACTACGCCTTGTCCTTCTTTTCATATTCCGGCTTGGAGGCTTCATAAAGCCGATCGGTCTCACTTCCGCTCTCTTTTTAAGCGTTATATCAGACCAAGAAATGTTGCCTATATTATGTCTGTTGATAAGTTAGGGGTAAAGTCAAGGTGGAGGAGATATATATTTTGGAAGTGGAGTGGGCTCTAAGTAGGATGAAGAGGGATAAGGCTACGGGGTTGGACGAAACTAGGGTGGA
>JAODAI010009581.1:0-12993 GCA_027575025.1 Scotoplanes globosa | reverse complement strand
GGATCTCATTAATAACATACTGGGAGTTGATGATGTTTCGCTTGTTTGTAACTACTAGTGAATTACATTTGCTAGCGATTTCAAATGGTAAGCATCGATTCACATTATTGCAATACAGATACTGTGAATATACATCACTTGGCAACTATACGAACGCGCTTGGAGGTTATTTACCCATCATCTTACTTGACTGTAAACTGTTATCCTTGTGTACACCGTTGGTTTATGTACTGTTTATTATTATAAACTGGTTTTCGCACCGTTTTCCATTCTGCAATTTATAATTATTTGGCGAACAGTAATTATTGTGGTCTGTTTGCCTTCGTGGTAGCATCGGGGGCCTAAGTAGAAGCTGTTGAACTTGTTGGGTATTCTTCAGTAACAATTCTGCAACTTGGACGAGTATTATCGACACCTCTTCCTCTACATCATCGTGAAACCAGTTTAAACTAGTTTTATTCGGTTGACTCATTTTCCACATCCAGACTGGTATATTACTTAATATATTTTGGTATTTGTCTCACTATATTGATTGTGTTCAAGCGGGTGGCTTCGATTTAAATTTGATCACAACAACTTGAATAATATAAATTACACTATCATCGGCAGTGTACCAGTGAATATTATATTACTGGATACGTATATATACATAGGCCTACTATATATCGGAGTAGATTGTTCATCTGTGGTATATTTTACAGTTTATTATCGCACAATTACTTTGTGCAAGCGGCCTGTGGAAAACCACATTAATTGCATACCACTACAGAATTGTTTAGTGAACAATATGTAGGCCTACCAGCTGAGTAACATGTCAAGTACTGTTCAATAACATTTTAATCAGATTCGTCTAATCATTTGTTTTACGGATATTTCGTCAAACAGTTTCTAGAACACATTTAAATGTACCTTGTGTCCCAAGGAGTTTAAGCGTCGAGAGCAATTGAAGAGACTCGTTGACTGTGTACATATCGGGGAGGGGAAGCACCTGTGCGGAACTTGTCAACGATAATTTTCAAGGCTGGATAATTTACTCCGACATCAGCGTATGAAGCACACCGAGGGTACCAAAGGTGCTGATGATGGTTTGACTACCGACCACCAGGAATGTGGGTCGGCAATTAACGAACCCCCACCGAAACGACAACGCACAGCTTCACCTGCCCGTCAATCCCCCGATTCCTCGCTTCCCTCTACAATTGGCTTCGTGTGTACCTTATGTCCTAGACAGTTTAAACTTCGACATCAATTAGAGAGACACATGGAGTATGTACATATTGAGGAAGGCCACCATGCCTGTTCCATGTGTTGGCGATCATTTTCAAGACCAGACAACCTACTAAGGCATCAGCGAATGAAGCATGCAGGTGATACCAAAGACGATAATGACGGACTGCCTACCGCGGCCCAGAAAGGTGAACCAGAACCCAACGAACAGCCATCAACTGTCCACCAGTGTCCCGAATCATCGCTTCCTTTTACAAGTGGACTACATACTAACAGCACTACTCATGTCGGTCAATCTGACATACCTCCTGTGCAAATAGACGTCCCATCCGAGCACGACACTTCTGTCAACGGTAATATGGACGCAGCATCGACACTAAAGTGGTCCGAAGATCCACGTTATGTTCCGGAAACTATTAATTTACCGGAATGTGCAGGGAGTATTGAGCAATGTGGTATTGCAGATGTAAATACTCTATACAAACAACATTGGTCGGATATTAGGACGAATTTCAGAAGAGGTGGAAAACTGAAGGAGTCTTATAATTTTCGCCTACAGAGTGCGACCACTGAGGAACTTTCGAACGCCACGAATTATACCTTCAACGAACAGCGTACGGCATTCAAGATCAACGTGGGCTTTGGATTTATTCTACGGAATATTGAAACATGCAAACTTCAATATTATTATGCCTCCAATAATACGAAGTTATTTCCTTCTCCAGCACTGATTACTGACAAGGTTAGTCTTCAAGCGTTTCTGAATGCTCTATCATTACATGACCCCTTGGAACACGCAAAATTAGCTCGTCCTATTTCAAAATGGATCGTAGAACTTGTGACAAACGCATCATTCTACATATATAGGTTACGTGATCATCCAACTGGTGGAAATACGAACCTACCGGATTACATTATTAACAACAATGCGATCGTGAGTCTCGATAAAAATCGACACAACGGTACCAATTACAAAGACAATCTTTGTTTATTCCGATGTTTGGCGTTACACCGAGATACCAATGTGAAAACTTTGGAGAAGGACACTGTACGTTTGTATGATGAAATGTACACGGTTTCTCCCAAATCGTTCAAAGGTGTATCATTAACAGAATTGAATGATATTGAAACTCAATTCAAAATCAATATTGTAGTGTACGAATTGCGTGTACCATCTGCTGAAGAAATGGAAACGGAAGAGGAAATCGCCGTAGAAGACGTAGACGATCATTCAACCACACCCGTTGTACGCCTGGTTCGTCGTTCTCTAGATCAATATACTAATACGATGTATTTGAATTTATGTGGTACCCACTTCTCATATGTGAAAGATATCGACGGCTATACAAAATCATACCAGTGTCAAAAGTGTTTTAAGTTGTGGCAGCATCGTGGGATGTTACACCGCCATGAACCGACGTGTAAGGAGGCGGTGTTAAACACAAATTTCCAGGTGGTATTTATACTCATCCAAAAATCGTATTCGAGCTACTGGAAGAAGAGGGCGTCGTCATTTCCCCAGAGTTAAGATTCAATCCTTACCGTGCTGTCTTCGATTTCGAAAGTTATTTTGAGAAACTACATGAACAATCAACCAGTACATTAACATGGGAGGCTAGGCACATTCCGTTAAGCGTTAGCGTATGCAGCAATGTTCCATACTTCAAAAGGCCCATCTGTTTCATCTCCAACGGTAATTCCGCTGAATTACTAGAGCAGATGCTCTATTATCTCTCCGAAATATCCGAACATAGCAGTACGATTCTCAAAAAGCTATACGCACCGTACATCTCAGAGATAGAATCACGTATTAAAGCAGACCAACCGGCCTTCGAAGCTCTATGCGAAAAGCGTGAGAAAAACGCCAAGCCACGCGAACATCACTTAAAGGTGATATTAGGTAAACTGGAGTCCTATTTATTGGAATTACCTGTCATCGGATTCAATTCTGGATCATACGATGTTAATGTAGCAAAAGAGACCTTCTTTCCGTGGTTAGTAGAGCACGATCCACTTCAATTTATAGTCAAACGCACAAACAACTACATGGTCGTATCATCGAAACATCTGAAGTTCCTTGATATCACCAACTTTCTAGCGCCGGGGTTCAGTTACGACGCGTTTCTTAAAGCTTACGATTGTGCTCAGCTGAAAGGATTTTTTCCTTACGAGTGGATTAACCTCTCCAACATAAACGACACGAAACTTCCGTCACATAATGCTTTCTACAGTGACTTGAAAAAGTATAATATCAGCGATGACGAATATGCCTATTGTCAACAAGTATGGAAGGAGGAAAATATGTGCTCGATGAGAGATTTCTTAGAGAGGTATAATAATCGTGACGTCGAACCCTTTATTGAAGCCTTAGAGAAAATGGCACAATTCTATAACGAAAGACGGATCGACGTCTTTAAAGATGGTATATCCGTCCCTGGCCTTACTATGAAGTATTTATTTCAAAAGGCAAATGGTGAACCGTTTGCGTTATTTGATGAGAAAGACAAAGATCTGTATTATACATTTCGCTCCAATCTCGTTGGAGGGCCATCCATCATCTTCAACCGGCATCAGGAGAAGAGGAAAACCTTTATTCGTGGTACTGATAATGTGTGTCATAATATTATTAGATTCGACGCCAATTTGGGAGCCATCATGAAAGAAATGCCAACCGGACCATTTCTAAGGCGCCGGGAGGAAACAGGGTTCAAGTTGGAGAAACGTTGCCCAGTGGCTGTCGACTGGTTAGAGTGGTGTGCTCACAAAGACGGTACGCATATGAGGCATTAATTCAACGACACGGAGAAACGAGTTGGGCTGCGTCGGCTTCCGGTCGACGGTTTTTGTAAAGAGACAAACACCATCTACCAATTTCACGGGTGCTATACTGGCACGGTCACCCGTGCCACATCAATCAAGACAAGACACACAGTGAGAAACGAAACAAACTCCTCGCTGAATTGTATACGGAGACCCTCCGTAACACAGAATATATAAAATCACTCGGTTATAATTATAAAGAAATATGGGGATGTGAGTATTACAGCCTTCAAAAGACGTCACAAGAATTGAAGGCCTTTCTACAATCACGCCGCCTACCGCTAGAGAGACGTCGTCAATTGAAACCGGAATCAATTATTCGAGCAATTCGTGATGGTCTCTTGTTCGGCGACTTCGAATGTGACATTCACGTCCCAGACGCATTAAAGCTTACATTTTCAGAGATGTGTCCTGTTTTTAAGAATACGGAAATATCTGTGGACGATATTGGCGAGCACATTAAGTCGTTTGCGTTGGAGGGAAACGTCATGTCAAAACCACGCAAGATTCTGATCGGAAGTATGTTCGGTGAAAAAATCCTACTTGCCACGCCCATCGTCAAATGGTATTTAGAGAAGGGATTAAAGATCACCCGAATTTATCAAGCTATCGAGTTTTCGCCTAAAACGTGTTTCAAAACGTTTGGTGAAGCCGTATCCGATGCACGGCGTGAAGGCGACAGAGATCCCTCGAAAGCCATCATCGCCGATACGATGAAACTTATGGGGAATTCATCGTACGGAAAGACCATTACTACAAGGAAGGCCACACAACTGTCAACACCGTTACAGAGATGAAAGCATCCAGACTGATCAATGACATACACTTTCAGATACCTCAATGAAATTACCGGGTCTTGTTATGAAGTCGAATCGAATTTGCCTTTGCAAATTGGCTTTTTCGTGTACCAGTATGCGAAACTGCGCATGTTGGAATTGTATTATGATTTTCTAGACAAATATTTTGATCGGCAACACTGGGAGTATGTCGAGATGGATACTGACAGCGCATATATCGCCATTACAGCTGCCAGCCTCGACGAGTTGGTGAAACCAGAATTACGAGATGCTTACATTCAAGACAAGGTCAACTGTTTTCCCCGCTCTGATACGGAAGAACATGCTAAGTACGACAAACGCACACCCGGCCTATTTAAAGTGGAATGGGAAGGAGACGGCATCGTGGCGCTCAACAGTAAAATGTATTACTGCTTTGGAGGGACGGGAAAAGACAAATATAGCTGCAAAGGAGTCAACAAGAAACGAAACGATATTAGAAAGGATGTATACCTCAATGTTCTCAAGACAAAAAATCCCCACATCGCAGAGAATAAAGGTTTCCGAGTCAAAAATTAATCAAATATGCACATACACTCAGAGAAAATCTGGCTTCACCCACTTTTACTCCAAGCGAAAAGTATTAGACGACGGCATTCGAAAGACCTACCTCGATATCTGAATTCAAACTTCTACTCGTGTATATCGATGATACAGTGTTCCAGCAAGACGCTATTGTATATGCTATTTAGTTATCCAATTGGTGAATAACGTATAATACATAATTCAAACTCTCAAATACAACGGTTTGGATAGGAAAATTTGTATAGCTATTTTGATGAATAGCGTGACAGATCACATGAAAAATCGTTATTATATCTCTAACAATACAACGATTTGGATAGAACATTCTATTTGGTGTAAGCAATTATCCCAATTAGTTGTTCTGGAACTCATATTCGGTCCTTATTACGTATATTGACTGGGCGGAGGGAGAACATAATTATAATGGTTGTCTCACACGGTGATGGGCGTGTTTGGGGCCCTCACTTTACCCATATTAGGCCGAGATGTCTCGGATAAATCCAACCCTGACCTCCCCGCGGTCCGAGGCGGAAACGGTGTGACTGACATCACAGCCGGCTATTAACAGGGCAATGGTATCCTATTATAAGGGAAATATGTTGTACAAAATGACATTCGTATCTACCTGAAATATTTAGGCCTACTACCATTAGGAGCCTCTGCCAGCTGTGAAATATTTGTCGGAAAATGTATTCCAACAACTAGTACTGATATTTACATCAACGAGTAAACAGTGTCTCTATCAGACACAGTATCATACGCCTGTTTCTGTGTATGATATAGGTATAATTATATATATTAAAAAGTGTATAATTTGTTCAATAACTTCTTTTTTTATAATTATTATTCTTATTTGTTATTTTTATTTATTTATTATTATATATATTGAACCTTTTGTCTTCCGTTTATTATTATTCGTGTAATTGTTATTGTTAGTCAGTTATTTTTACTTTATTTATTTTATTTAAAATACGATACATTTGTTTTACATATGTAGGCCTATATTTTTATTATTATTGTTATTTTTGTTTTATTATTAGGCTCATTTGAACTTTATCTTTTTTATTATTTTAATTTGTTAATATGATACATAATTTACTTGGTATTACTTATTTTTTATTTAATTGCGTTGTAAATGTTTTAGTATGTTTAATTATGTTTTTAAATTTTATTTTATGGTTAAATTTTACAATTGGGTTTACGTATCATATTTTTTTATGTATTATTATTTTTATTTATTTTTGTTAGTTTTTGTTTTAAATTGATTATTATTATTGTTGTATTTATTTATTACCGATGTTTAGTTTAACTTTTCTCTTTTCATTATTTCAATTTTGTTAATAGATACATATTTTATGTTTTATTACTTACTTTTTATTATTATTTTATTATTATTATTATGTATTTATTATTATGACTATGTATTTATTGATTTTTTTTCTGGTATTATTTTATTATTGGTATTATTATTATATATACACGTGGACTTTTAGTACCAACCTGTTGTCTAGTCACTGCGAATCATTCTATGGCATTTTTTAACGAATTCTATCATATCTCGCTATATACACGGGAAAATGCCTCAATCAGCCAATGATTAAGGTGTAATACTGAAATAGGTACGTTATTTTCTAATTAAGTTTAAAAAACTCTATTATGATATTATTGTTAGCCAAAATACACAAGTAAACAGCAACTTTGACAAAAGAAACGCAATCAACTGATATAATTTAACATTATTTATTTATTCAATCAGCATAGGCCTCGATAATGCTAGTAGTAATAGTAACAACACATGCACCAAAATAGTGTTTTCTAGCATGCCAAACGTTAAAATGATATGAAATAACGGGTAGATGACACCTTCCCAAACTTATTTACGATATTTTCCTTCGTCTTCCATATTGGATGGAAGAATGGAGATATTTTTATACATTCCATCGATAACTATAACAGTTTTCAGCTGTTTATTCTGAATAGTTCATGTCTAATTTAATATTAGTTAAATAAAATTATACGCTGAGTCTGTACCAAGGGGCATTATAGCTAATTTGCAACCACAACCACCATTGAACATACGTAACCCACGGAAATACCCCTTCCCAACAATAACACATCCTGCCAAACAGCAACATAACGAACTAAATAACAACAAAATACAATCAAAAACGAATTAATGTCGTTTGAACACTTCCCAAAAACTCGAAATAAACAACGACGGCAAATATTTGATACTGAAACAGGGATCATGAAGGTTGAAAGGCTAAATATACATTTAAGAAACAATACAACAAAACAAAGATGTATATTCAACTGCACGAAATATAATATTTGGTACACGTTTGTTTGAAAAACAAGCAAAAACATGTTGGATAATGAAAGTGGCCTAAGAAATTAAATACTGACATAAAGTGTCAAATACAAATTATATTCAAACCGAAAATATAACTCTTGAATAAAAGCTATTATTATAGTGACTGCTATTCAATAGTAATACTTATACTTTATTATACACTGACAAAATATACCATAGATACATGATGTAACCTATGCATTACTGTGTTTTAGAATATGTAACTAACATAATGATGTCCCCACTAAGTTTCACCAACGCATCTATATACATATATATATATATATATTACTCTATTACGTAACCAAACCAAACATCTTATACTGTGTCTGTATATATGTGGTCTATATTACTGTACCGTATTATAACTTAAGCATATGCTATTTGTGTAATGTAGGCATGTGTATAGGCTATAGTCTGCCCTATGTAATGTAATATGTATAATGTATTTAAAATTGGAAGTTGTAGCAGGGAGGTTGTAGTGCGTATAACGAGTGTGTAAATCCAACCGTATTTCCACTTACAAAGTGACACTCGATTTTTATCCTATATAGTACTATTTTTGATATCCTGACAGACTACTAATTATGACGTACGGGAGTCCTTACATGCTAACATATTGCTCAACACGATGCATTATCGACTTTCTGTACTATTTTCTTCAATACGCTCTCCTATATACACCCCAATGCTCGAACTTGTCAAAAGTGTCTGGTGACACGTCACCAAATCGTCATACAATGACCAGAGTCCGGTTTGCCACTCAAAACAGACCCGTACTATAATATAATATAACATAATTATGTACCTAAGCCTATATGCCTACATATACCATGTGCCAATGATTCCCTATACCATTTTATCAATATCAATGAAGAACCAATGGACGATGTCCTTGACCTTGACTACTCATGCGTACACTGAACAAGCCAGTATCGCTTCCGCTTGTATTATATAATACAATACACGTGACGTCATGATATGACGTAGGCACACCAGCACATCAATTACCCCTCATTACCCCTCCTCATTTTACCCTCACAGAAGGGGTGAGAACGGTGCATCCTATACTACTGTAGCCCTTCGATCGTCTGTTCCAGTATGTGCGATCGTGTGCACATATCTGCCATGTGACGTCACATAGGCTCTGTCTGCCCATAATCGTGCGTAGCCCTCCGATCGACTGTTCCAGTCTGTGCGATCGTGTGCACATCTCTACCATGTGACTTCACATAGGCTTTGTATGCCCAGAATCGTGCGCATAGCCCTCCGATCGTCTGTTCCAGTATGTGCAATCGTGTGCACATCTCTGCCAGGTGCACAGTGCCTGCTATCTGTGTGATATTATATCTCAGTCGACTGCGGCGCTGTCGTCCTCTACTCCTTTTTCCAGTTGGTGGTCTCCAATCTGTCCATATTATTGTCCAGCGGTCACATGTAAGCCGAGCAACATACCCCGGCCCCATCTCCACTTCATTTTAGCAGCATATTTCAGAATGTCCTTCACCTTTGTTTTCCTTCTAATTTCAGTATGTGGTATTTTCTGCCGCGACCCTTTAATTACCTCATAACTCTGAATTTAATAATCAACATGATACATGTTTTATATTGCTGCACATATCTTCAAAAATAGTTTGAATACTACACCACATTGTGAATACACAACGTTCAAATTTGACCAAGTATTGGTCAAGGCTATGCACCGAACCAAATTTGGTCAAACTGTGTGTGGGCAATTTCCTATTGCAGTTTTGACAATATTTGGTTTGGTGCATAGTTAATCGTTACCTGCATACGCAATGGTCAAATTTCATCAATAATGGGTCAACTACGGTCAACATTTCAATGGGAAATTGCACACAAACTTTGACCAAATTTAGTTCGGTGCATAGTTGACCAAGACTTGGTCAAATTTGACCAGTATGTTTTTACAGTGTGCAGGGATTTTAATCGGCTGAATTTGCATTGTGCAACAGCCAGTCACCTTCTGTTAATCAGAAGAATTTGGGGTCAATATATTAGACTTACGTCACCTTTATAAGCAGAAAAAAAGGGCAGCTAGGATGGCTGTAGAAAAGGCAAGGTGTAATATGGAAGATGGCATTTATAAGCAGATGGATGATGATGAGGGGAGGGGACTTACCTTTAAGATGACACAGGACAGGATGGGAGGTTGGTCACTGACAAGGATGAGGTAATTACAGAATGGGAGAACTACTTCAGGGAGCTATATAGTCAGGGAGAAGGTGCTGATTTGGATTTACCCAGCCCATTGAGGGGTAAAATTGAGGTCGTCGAGATCTCGGACTTTGAGGTGGATTGGGCTCTGAGACGGATGAAGAGGGAAAAAGCTGCCGGTTTGGACGCGACGAGGGTGGACATGTTTGTTACTACACTGAGGGTATATGGGAGTGAAGTACTTAAGGGAACTGTTCAATGTGTGTTCAAGGGAGGGGGTACCCCATGGGACTAGCGGACCTGTCGGATTGAGCCTATTCATTTGGAAGTAAAAGCTGGTGGTGTTCATGACCCAGGAAAGTACCGGGGTATCACACTTTGGGAGAGGTTTTTAAGCTTTTGGAAAATATTTTGGATAGAAGAATTGGGACCATAGGGTTGAGACGAAGATCGAGGAGGAACAGCATGGGCTTCCGTAAGGGGAGAGAGACAAGTGGCGAGATGTTCTCACTTAGGCATAAATTGAAAAAAAGAAAGAAATTGGGGTGACAGGGAGCATGACATTGGGTTTTGTAGATTTGGAGAAGGCCGATGATACGGTTCATTGGGAATTAGTTATGTCTGAACGTTAAGGGGGATAGCTGTTCGTAAATCAGAAGTTAGGATGATGGAGGGCCGCTTTGAATGTAAAAGGGGCAGGATTCTGGTTGGTTCGGGATGTCATAAGATTTGGTGGTTACTGTTGGGCATAGGCACTGGCAGGGTAGTGCCCTGCGCAAGAATGTACTGAAAAAGCTATTTTATTACTGCTGATGACCTAACAGTAGTTATGGATAGTAAGCAGGGGTTGAGGGGTGTTCTGGTAGAATGGAAGGCTTTATTTGAGTGGCATGGGTTGCGTATGAGCCTGTATAAGACAGAGGTTTTATCGGTGGGTTTGCAACGACAGGAGCTTGGTATAATCCTTGCAGACAAAGGTATTAAGCCGAGAGATAGTTTTGCGTACCTAGAGGGAATGATTTCTGGGGAGGTGCATATGTAAAAGGATCCATTCGGGGGCTCTGGTCTGGAGAAATGCAGAGGGGGTTATGTCAGATATACATATTTCTAAGAAATTCAAAGAGAACGTATTGGGTGCATGTGTTAGCCCAGCATGTAGTTACGGGCTTGAGACAGTGGCTCTGTCGGGAGATCAACAACAGCGACTCCAAGATGCGAAAATAATTGGGTGAGACAGATTGCGTGGGATAAGCGGGTGAATAGGAGTAGGTTGGAGGATATTCTAGAAGAGATTTATTGGGATGAATAGGAGTCTTACAGAGATATTCATAAGGGGACCTATGTGGTGGGCTGGATATGTAGAATATAGGATGAAGGGCGACTCCCGAAAATGACGATGTCACACGTGGAGGTTGGTAGAAGGGTAGGGGAAACCTCTTTTGAGTTGGAAGGAGTGTGTCGAGAGAGGCTTTAGGAGGGATGGAGGTGATGGAGATTGGAGGGTCGTGGCTACGGATAGAGGGAGGTGGAGAGCTTTGGCAAATGATGCGGCTGTCAGTTGGTATTTTCATCCTCACTCCTCGTTAGGGATTCAAGAGGTAGAGAGAGAGATTGGGCTCAGATAGGGTAACTATTTTTTCATAATACTTCAATATTATTGAAATTGATTAGGGGAAACGTACGTCAGAATAAAAAATGCACAAGTTGTTATATGCCGACAATCTGGCAGTAGTTATAGATAGTAAGCAGGATTTGCGGCATTTATATGAGAAACATGGGTTACGTATGGGCCTGAATATAAGACGGAGGATTTGTCAGTGAGATTGCAGCGAAATGAGTTTGGCACAAACCTAGTCGGCAAATGTATTAAGTATCGAGCGATGTTTTTGTAAAGCTGGAGATGGACGGTATGTTGAGGACTCGGAGGTTCGAATAATTATTCAATCGGGGAGGGGGGGGGGGGCTATATCGGGTACATGTGTAATTCCACCATGTACACGGGCTTGAGAACGTCTGAGCGTGACTCTGACTACCAGTATATAGTGCTCATTAGCCCCTTCTTCAAGTGTGTTAACTAATAGGATGAGAAGGATCACGGGGGTTAGGCGGGTGAAAAGAAGAAGTCTGGATTATATACGGGGGAGGCTTACAGAGGGATTTATAAGGGGACGCATGGTGCGCGTGCAATTTGGTAGGAGGGATATAGGTGGGTGGGGGTGATGATGAACTGAGATAGAAAGACTATGTTGAGAGGGATTTGGGGATGGCTGGTGGGGATATAGTGACTGAAGAGTCTCGGTTATGAATAGAGGGAGGTGGAGAGCTTTTGCCAATGATGCGGCAGTTAATTAGTGTATTCGTCATCACCCCCTGTTTGGATGTATAGAGAGATTATCCTACCCATATATAATATTATATATACACGTGATATAATTAACAATTATATAGGCCTATATATTACAATATACCGTTGGACTCCCATCAAATAATTGCTTGACGCAGGACGTGCTGAACCACGAATCACCCCGTGGCTATCGCGGTAACTGACGATGCTGCTGTCAGATAGTATGTAAATGCACGCTAGTTGCATACCTATGGTACATGAAGTTACTAACCATTTCCCACAGCCATTGCAATGAATCAAGTTGCGTCCTGTTGCTAATGGGGGATACAGTTGTATATGGGCCTACATATATATATTATTTATAGCGAGACTCCAACATCATAACCCGGCCCTCATTTCTGATCGGTATTTTAGTTTATCACGCTTACTGCATACCCACATATTTTACTATGACATCATCAATGTTGTCATCATCGCTAAAAGTGGTAAGCCTATAATAGTGTTTTAATGATTCAATGAATCAATGAATCCACGAGGAATGAAATAATGAATGAAATAATGATTTAATGTATGATTGAATGAATGTATGCATGCATGAATGAATGAATAAACGAATGCTTGAATGAATGAATGAATGAATGAATGAATGAATAAATGAATAAATGAATAAATGAATAAATGAATAAATGAATAAATGAATAAATGAATAA
>JAODAI010009470.1:0-12997 GCA_027575025.1 Scotoplanes globosa | reverse complement strand
GGTCATCAAGTACTGGTAAAGATTTTCCTCGAGTATCGATGGGTTCAACAAGTCACACTTGACTTACTAACCTCAACATCGGAAAGATCGGAAAGATATCCCATGAAAATTATCTTCAAATTTATTCCATTTTTATATGGACTGTGAATCGGTTGTTAACAGTGCAAGATATAACACACTGCATGTATATCATAATGCTAGAGTTTCTCAGGCATATATATGTGGGTATTCTATACACAGTTCAGTGATGCAAGTGCAGTAATGCGTGTTCAGGTTAATTCAATCATAGAGCTATCAACCCCAGGTGATCATACAGGCTTTAAAAAGACCAGTGTATTGAGTGTACTCTGCATTCGGGTGAAATTTCCATTAGGCGTCAAATTCATTCCATATAAATGCCTGGCAGTGACGTTCCGTTTTCAGCGTCGTGTAAACCTCCCATCAGGTTATTTGCAGACATTGTGAAATGTGATTGTTAAATTTCAATTGTGGTTCACAAATCCTCATCTCTCACTGGTAAAATGACCAAAGACATCGGATTGGGAAGATAAATGGTGGTATACATGGTCACTTGGCAAAAGCCTGCTTCCAAATTTCAGGCAAGATACCTTCTTTGAATAAACGATTAAATAGACTAGTAATAGGACTTGCAAGTTCCTCAGATACATGTAGTTATATCAATACTGTGGAATGCATGCCATCCGGTCCAGGAGTTTTGCTTGGATCCAATGAGATATGAGAGGTGAGTTGACTCAGCGGTAGAGTGCTCGACTTTGCAATAAGGAGGCCCGGGTTCGAATCCTACCAAGTTTGTTTCAGGTTCTTCTCAAAAATTGTCAATTATGATTATTACTTCAATTGTGGCCTACAATTCCTCACCTCTCCGTCAGCCTTTGGGAAAGTGGCCAAAGACTGATGAGCACTCTCGTCCATCGGATGAGGACGTATAAATGGCGGTCCCAGGGTAGGATCACTTATACCTACATGTATGTACAGTACCTCGAGATATCTGGTCAATCACCTTAGATGATCATCCACGATCATATCGGATACACTAGTATATTCTGAACGCTATGCTCAAGTTATGAGTTCAGTTCAGTATTCTACGGAAACAGAAACAAAATAAATTTCAAAAATTTCCCCAAAAATTTACTAAAAAGTTGTGTTGAGAGTTGTTTTAGGTATCTTCTTACGGTTGATGAACGAGTTATAATACCGATAGAATAGATGCTTTATGTTACTAATAACATACATCAGATACAGTTTGAGAGTTTCGGTCCTGGTTAAATCGGCACCTTTTATTCCTTTATTAACGAACACATCTAATTGTGTGACCAACTCGGTCCGTGGTATAATGTCATCTGGCGATATATCTAGATCATGCACACATGCATATTTAATCAGTGCAGTACATAACAATTCCTCCCCTTTTAAACTAGGACTAGGATAACATGAATGAACGTGATTTTCAATAATGAAACTTATCATTATGTATATGGAATTTATAGTTATTAACATGACTAATTAATTAATAAGTAATTTGTTTTGATTTAACGTTTTATGAATTCTAGCTACAACATTATTATAGAGCTTCATATTTAGCTTTGATATGAGTTAGTGATAATTATTGAGTTTTAGCTAACTGACATTATTGATTTATTTAAAAACTTATCTTAAATATATGACATTCTAATTTGTCTTTCACCAATGCACAAACTGTTAAAGTTGTTAATTACTTGTATAAAACATACAGTAGTCTTTCAGTTTGATTGGTTTTGATTTTATTCTCGTTGATACTCTTGGGTTTTCAACAAACTGTTCTACCTCTACCAGTATCTGTTTAGTACTATCTGATTCAGTGATTTCACTATTCTGAACTATATTAATTTTGTGATTATCGTTTAGCGTAAGAAGTTGATCTTCAGGTAGTTCAACATGTACTGTTTCATTTCCAGGTAAATTAACATGAGTGATGTCAATTTTGGGTGTGTCATTATCTTTGATCACTTCATCATTTAAATTTACTGCTTTAAGGTGCATATGATCATGGTGTCTCCTAATGACTCTTACCATCTTCTAAGTGAATTTCACACATTGTCGGAATGTCTCTTCAATTATACTCCTTTCAACCAGGTGGGACCTGAGAGAAGTTTTTTGCAAGCACAGGATCCTGCACATAGAAGATTCTGCTTCTTGTTTTGTTATTCCTTCTACTTTGCATAACGCTTTGCTGGATATTAACCTTTCGCGCTAGGTTTTGTCTCGCTTGGTCAAGTTTGCTTCTGATGCAACGTTTATACATACATGTAAGCTCACTTGGCGTTTTTCCTGTCATGGATTTGGGAGTAATTATATACCTCAATAAAACTTGTTGCAGTCTTAATTCAAAATTACCTTGTGTCATTATTTTTACACTATGTTTAATAGTCTGTACAGCTGTTTCAGCCATTACTACTAGGGTGTTTAGGGGCTGTCGGCACATGTTCTATGTTATTACTAGACAGAAATTCAGCGAACTCTTCAGAAATGAACTGCGTTCCATAAATATCACTAACAATTTTTTCAGACACACCATGTGCTGAGAACAATCTGAGCATAGCTACTATCGTTGCGGATGCAGTTGCGTTTGGCACTCTTATTGCTTCTATCCATTTGCTATAATTAGTACATATTGTGATTCTATGCTAGCATAATCAATGTGTGTGCGGCACCAAGGCTCATCTGGCAATTCCCATGGGTGCATATCTAGGAGTTGGCTGTGGCTGCTTTTGATGCTCTTGACAGGTAATTGCACTCTTGACTTTGCTTTTCAAGATCCTTGTCAATGGCTGGCCACCAGAAATATGATCGCGCGAGAGCTTTCATTTTGACAATACCTGAGTGGGTGCCAGGCCTGGTGGGTGCCAGGTAGTTCCTTAATCAATCGTGTGCGCAATGCTTTTCTCTATTGGGTATAACAACACAATGACCCCATAATACAATGTCATCCTTTACGCTGAGTTCTTCTCTCTTTTGTGAGAAAGGGGCAAACCCCTGACCTAAGTTCCTCCTATCAGGCCATCCTTTTAATATGTATTGTCTAACTTGTGCTAGAATGGGATCCTTACCCGTTTGAACCTTAATCTCTGCGGCCTCTACAGGTCTTTCATCTATATCGTATCTATAGAAGTTAATGTGTTCACCTTGCGCGCTTGGTAGTATCTCGTCACACGACCACGTCACTTTATCTGTGATCGGTAATGGTAGTCGTGATAAACCATCTGTGTTACCATGGTTACGACCTTCTTTATGGACAATATCAAATTCATATGCCGATAATATCATGTGCCATCTGGTAACACGGGCTGAAGACATTGGGCTTGCCGTCTTCTGGCTCCCAAACAATACCACCAAGGGCTTGTGATCAGTGACTTTTGTGAAGCTTCGACCATGCAGGTACTTATGAAACTTCTTAAGTCCAAAGATTATCAACAACGCTTCTTTCTCAAAGTGTGCATAGTTTTTCTCACTTGAGCTCAATGTACGTGACGCAAAAGCGATCGTCGGTCACCACCATCCGCCATCATATGACTGATTACCGCCCCTAAACCGTATGGGCTGGCATCGGTATGTAACAGCAGTGGTCTAGATGGATCAAAGTGAACTAACAAAGAGTATCGCTCTGAAGTAACTCGTATCTTCACCACCATCCGCCATCATATGACTGATTACAGCTCGCCTAAACCGTATGGGCTGGCATCGGTCTGTAACAGCAGTGGTCTAGATGGATCAAAGTGAACTAACAAAGAGTATCGCTCTGAAAGTAACTCCTTTGACTTGTTAAAAGCTGCCTCTTGGGAAGGTCCCCACGCAAACTTTGGGTCTACACGTTTTTTTAACGACTTCCCGGAGGTGTATTCTTTCTGTAACAACTCTGTTAATGGCGCTATCTCGTGAGACATGTTTGGCATGAACTTTCTGTAGTAACCCAACATACCTACATAAGCTTGTAGTTCTGTCTGATTTGTAGGCCTGGGTGCATCTTGGATTTCCTCAACTTTATGTTGCAGAGGTCGAAGTCCATCAGCATCTAGGGTATGTCTCCGGTACTCTACAGAGTCTTTGTAAAGTTCACACTTCCCTTCATGTAATCTTCGAGCACTATCTTCCAGCTTAGTCAACACTTTGTTTAAGTTGTCCAAGTGGTCCTTGGGATTCTTGCCACTCACAATAATGTCATCTAAATATGGACGACACATTGGAATGTCTCCAAGGAGCGACTCCATAGTACGCTGAAAGAGAGCTGGCGCAGACGCAATTCCAGAAGGCAGACAGGTATATTGAAATAAACCTCGATGGGTGTTTATCGTAGTATATAGTATACTTCCTTGCCGACTCCTCCAGCTCTATTTGGTGATAGGCGTGAGATAAGTCTAATTTAAAATATTGTCTACCCCCTTGCAGATCCTGCATTAGGTCTTCTAATGTCGGTATAGGATATATACTGCTCGCATTTCAGTACTTTATTTGCAGTTATTTTGTAGTTGCCACAAAGTCTGATTTTGCCATTTGATTTGTTTACTATGACTACATGGCAAGTATAATCTGAGTATGCCACATGCTCAATTATTCCCTTACTCTGCAATTCAGCTAGACACTCATCTATTTTATGCCTAGTTGTATATGGTACTTGGGCTGCTCTAAAAAAGTGATTCATAATTATCGATTGGGTGCACTTTTGCCTGATTGATTATGATACCCCTCCAACTTCCCCATTTCACTTGAGTCGAATACTTTTTTGTGATTCGCTAGTATTTCTTCCAATTTGGACTGATTGGTTTCCTGCAATACTTTAGTACTACATGTGTGTACTTCTGCCATATCATCTTCCTTGGGTTTAGGAATTGTAATTTGGATCCCCAATGCACTAATCCAATCGCGTCCAATGAGCGAAACTCCACCCTGGACCACTAATAAAGGTAGTTGTTTTGTGCATCCCTGTAAGTTTACAGCAACCTCCACTTCACCTATTGGGGGGACCGCATCACCTGTATAGGTGTGAAACTTTTCAACGGTCTTGTTTAGCGTCTTTGGCTGATCCATTCCATCAAATATGGATGCTGAGACAATAGACCAGGGGCTGCCTTTTATCTATTTCAAATTTAACATCATGCCCATTGACCCCTACTATAGTGAAATACAGTTTATTTCTGGTCAAATGGTGCATGTGTTCAATTTGCTTCCCTCCAAATGGCTCATGACGTTTCTAGCATTCTGACATGCAGGGCATTGTACGTTTAACGTTTCATTTGTCTGCTGGCTTGGTCGTTCATTTAGGCTACAGCAATCGTGTATACCTTTAAGTGATTTGTTTTTGTGCGCCGTCGCTGCTGGAAAGCTTTCACGGCCACGCGACCTTATGTCCTTTTTGACATTCGTAACATTCAGAGTCGATGAACCAACATTGGGACTGGGATCTAGTGACTCTATATTGAACGCGCTTAATAGACCTATTAGGATATGTAACCTGATTGACATACTATCACTATCGGTTGTCAGGGGCGACGGCATTGACATCTTTTGAATGTCGTCGACATCCCTCTGGGCCACTTCCATGGCTAGGGCAATTGAATACAATTTTTTTAAAGTGAGCTTCTGCTTACTCAACAACTTTCGCTGAATTTAGGCTGCCCTTAAGCCCACAAAAGCCTATCTCGGAGCATATTGTCTTAAACTCATTAAATTCATAGCCATCGCCCAATTGTCGCAAACCTTGCTGCAACGAATTGCGATATGGATTGATTTTGTTGTTGATTACACGTATGTTGGTTTGGGCGAGTAGTGTGATTTTAACGCGAAAATGCATTCATTATAGCTTTTATCAATGGGCTTTATAGCGGGTTGTACTAGCGTACTCAACGTATGGTAACCCTTACTTCCTACACTAGTTAAAAAACACTGCTCATTCTTGGCGTCATCCATAATGCCATTTGCCTCAAACCAGGCTGACAGAACCTCTGTCCACTCCTCAAAATATGAGAAAGATTCATACAGTGGGCCAGTTCCCACTTATGATGCCATTGTAATTTGGTGTTTTATTTTCAAAACGACCAATTGCAAATTTACAATGTTTATTTTGGTTATTTTTTTCTCGGCAATTCCGGAGAGTACGGCAAGTTACTGCTAGTATTTTTTTATAGCAAGTGGCTAATTTGATTTGATACTGCTATAGGCCTAGTATTTTTCTTTCATTCAACCAATTAGCAAGTGGCTACACAAATGCTAACTTTACTCATGCTAGAGTATTTTTACAGTTGACTGCATTAACAAAATGGACCATGCACCAGCCTAGCCTCTCAACTCCATTATTGACAACAATACACATACACGGTTCCCCTGTTGACAATGCAAGTCCCTAGCTCTCTGCTTTCTATTTATCATTGCAGATCCACCGAGCATCCAGAAGCTACAGCTGAGTGGTTACACTATATCAGGACACAGATAACAGGTAAAAAATATATTATTTAGTGGACGTGGTGGGCTGATCAATCAATAAAACCACCCATCACATTTCCATAAAAGGGTACCATGTTGTATGTGGCTTGGGATTTTAACACCCATGCTAGGGTTAGATGGAAGGGTGAAGAGCAGTGTGTGGGTAGTTTTGCATAGGGTACAATGAACTGGGAGGTTATCTAGTTGGTGGAGCTATGTCTTCGTAATGGCATGGCTGTGGCTGGGTTATTAAAAAGGCATATAAGCCATGTTCTATATCTATGTCGGGGAAGCTAACCATATATCGGGGAAGCTAGTTCTCTGTCAGCGAATATCATTCAATTCGACGGGGATTTATACAGCCTATGCAGGCATACTTAAATGTCCGTGTAATATATAAAAGTACACATTTAAAAAAAAACGTAGGCCTAATTGGATTGTATAGATATTTCACAATATTTTAAACCCTATTTTAAATCCTAAGATAATCTTTATCCAAAAGAGAGCCAGTAACAAAAAATACTTAAAGGAGGGGGTCACACAAAGCTGAGGTGGATCAGTTGGTAGTTAGGAAGGAGCAATTGTGGAGGGTTAAAGATTGTCAGGCCATTAACCGGGAATATGCTACTACTCAAGATAATCCTCTGGTTTTCGTAATAAGGTTAGGGAAGCGGAAGGCAGCGAGGGTAGTGGGTCAAAATGTAATTAAGTGGTGGCTATGCATGGATCAGGTAGCCAAAGAGTGCAGGGCATGATGGCACATAGCTTCGAGGAGCTACAAGGAGTGTAGTAGTTGAGTGAGGTCATTTTAAGTTAGCTTTTGTGGGAGTAGCAGAGCAACTTTGTGGAAGGACTTCTTGAAAATGTGAGGGATCGTGGAAGCAAAGGCAGATGTGGTGGACAAAATGATGTATAAATTATAAGACATCTGACTTAGTATTACGGAATTTGCCTGGGCAGAAAACGTGATAAGCTAGTAGGGAGGTAGAAAAGGCAAGGGGTGATATAAAATATAGCATGTATAAGCAGTTGAATGACGACGGGGGAAGGAAACGTATCTTTAGAATGGTACGGAAAAGAAAGGAAGAGTGAGTATATGTGTAAGGGTGTATATTGGTTAAGGATAATGATGGGAGTTTGGTCACCAATAGGGATGGGGCTATTAGGGCATGGGAGAATTTATGGTAAAGGAGATTTCAGAGTTGGGAGTAGATTGGGCTTTGAGAAGGATGAAGAGGGATAAGGGTAACGGATTTGACGAAATGAGGGTGGAAATGTTTGTAATCACAGGGCAGGTAGGAGTTAAGTGGTTAGCGAGATTACTTAACATGGGTTTCAAGGAGGCCTTACTCTGCCTATTTCGAAACGTAGAGGGGATTTTCATGACCCTGGGAAGTATCTATGTATCATATTATTGGGGTAACCGTGCTATTCTTCAATATAGGGCATGTACGCGGCATGCACAGGGGCTAGCGAGATTACTTAACGTATGTTTGAATGAGGGGAAGATGCCTAGTGATTAGAACATGGATCTTACTGTGCCCATTTCGAAACGTAAATGGGATTTGTATGACCCTGGGAAGTGTCGGGATATCGTATTATGGATTTTTTTTAAGCTACTGGAAATGATTTTCGATAGGAGAATTATTATAAGGGTTGAAATGGAGATTGGAGAGGAATAACAGCGGTTTTGGAGGGGACGAGGGACAAGTGATGTTCTGTTCTCATTTAGGTCACTATTGGGAAAGAGATTGGAGGGAAGATAGGGAGTATGGTTTAGTATTGGGTTTTGTGGATTCGGAGAAGGCTTACGATATCGTACCTATAGGGAATTGGTAATGTTTACGTTGAGGTGGATGAGTGTTCCGGAAACGGAAGTTATAATGATGGTGATTATTTATGAGAGTGCAAGAGGTAGGGTAGGGCAAAATGATGTCAGAAGCGGTTGGAGTTAATGTTGGGTTCAGTGTAGTGCCTCTACTTTTCATTATGGTAATGTAAGTCATTAGCAAGAAAGTCCGTACTAAGAACGTCCTGCGAAAGCTCTTATACGCCGACGACCTGGCAGTAGTCAAATAAGTAAGCAGAAGTTACAGGAAGTTTTGGATCTGGATCTGGATAAATACTGTGCAACTACCCTAAAAGGGTTCTCCCGCACAGGAGCAGTGGAAGGATTTATTTTAAATATATGGAGTACGTATGAGCCTGGATATCAGAGGGGTGTTCAGCGATAGGCGTTGGATATATTATCCTAACCGGAAAACATATTAATCAGAGGGATAGTTTTGTCTATCTGGGGGATTCATATCTGGTGACGGACGTTGTGATGGGGAGGTGCGGAAAAGGATTAAATCCGGAGCTCTGACCTGGACGAAAGTAGAGGGGCTATGGCAGATAGGCACATTTCAAAGAAATTAAAAGGGAATTTGTTGGTACATGTGTTACTCCAGCATGTATTTACTGGCTTGAAACCGTGGCTCTGTCTAATGTTCAGCAACAGCGTCTTTAAGTGCGCGAAAATAAGTGGAAAAGAAGGATCGCGGTGGTTTTGATAAGTTGAAGTTCGATGAATTATTTACGATGTCTGATTATTATAGTACCAGGGTCACATACTTGAATTACGTAAGGAGTATTCCAGGTTAGATGTTAGGATTTTTATTTTGTCAGAGAGTTTTTGGTGAGTAGAATGGCTTGCCAAAATCATTGGTTCGCCTGTTCGCATAGTTAGTGTCAATACCTTTAATAATGGTCTTGATATGTATTATTGTGACTGTGGACAAGTTTAGGATGTCCACTGGGTGATGGAGGTTCGGGATTATATTATGAGGACTATGTCCTTGCTGATCCTTTCTTACTTAACTCAACTTAACGGTATATATTTCAGTACTGGAGAAAGTAGTACTGCCACGATATTATTATTTGTTTACATAGCCGATAGCTGATTTTTGTTAGGAATAGAGGGAAAATGATTTCACCTTTAAATACGGTATCAAAACTAACTGAATTCTGTATTAAATTTGTAGTACCCACTCTCTCTCTCTACCTCATACACTAACTAACGTCATTGGCCAAAGCTCTCCACCTCCCCCTATCCATAGCTCTGACCCTCTGTCGTTATTTAATTGTCGCGGACTCGGTATTTAGTTGACGGCTCGCCCCGGATCCGTTACAGTAAGATAAGACTATGTGGGCCTGACTACACAATACTATTATGTAGTCAGTAGATATTGTTCATGGTTATATAATAGCTCTACTAGTATGGCAATGGTATTTTCAAATGACTCTGTATACTATTTATCTTCACAAAAAAATACTCCGCTACCTACTTGAACTGCGACACACCGTGATCACTCAAGAGGGCTGAGGAAATATTGTAGTCAAATGACGATTATATATTGTTGCATGGACATAGACATAATCGACTTCGACCCTTGACGTGTTCAAGTTCGAAACCTGGTCAACAATCCAGTGATCATCGCCTCAGTATAGGAAATACTTGGAGGATGGACTATTATACAAATGTAATCAATCAATGCTATATGCTGCATATAAATTACTAAAACACCTGAATATATATTACAATGTTGCCACCATTTACTCAATTTACATCAATGTGCCGCTGGTGGCCCACTGGTGGTCTGCTTAAATTATTCCGACCGCTGATGGGCCGCCATCGGGCCACCGGCGGTTGACGATAGCCGCTGGATTTCTGCCATTTCCCCGCCAGTCCAACACTAATTGAGATGGCAGACCCATTGTCAATTGAGATGGTCCGCTGATGGCTTCCTATCGCGTTCAGCTTGTGCCCCACCGAACAAATATATCGCTATTCGGACGGTTCTTGCTATTGTGGGTTTATGGGTCACTTTTTACAATTTTAGCAATAAATAATATTCATACTACTTCAGTGGACAACAATGTAGACTTCTTAAGACATTCAATTGCTCACTATCACACATGTAAATTCAATACGACTAGCGGTTACTGAGATACAGTGTTTATATAAGTATTTTAGCAACAAATAATAGCAAACACCGCCTATTGATGGATTCATGACTATACTAAGCAAAATAAAAACTACAGTTTTTTTTCAATGTGCTTTATAATATATCGTTATGTAAAGTACCAGTTACGACTTACGATTCTCAATCAGCAAAAAAATCATTAAGATATGTAAACAGTATAGGCCATGCTCCGCCCACTACTTAATATCAATTCTAAAATTTGTTGACACAAAATAGTGATGTCCATTATCATTTTACCAGAAGTAGCAATACACTTCACGTTCCATCATTATATTAAAACTGAAATTAATAGAAAACCAATTGTTTATTCAGGAATCAAATTCTGGAGTAATCTTGATACCACCATTAAAGACTATTTATCTGCTTACGTTTACATCCCATCTTAACAACCATTTACTATCAAATATTGAACAGTAGTGATTGAACTATTATTAACACTGTATTGTATTGGTTAAATGTGTGAAATTCGTATTTCTATGTATAGTATTGTACGTATTAGTGATAATTATCTCACTATGTCATTCAATTGTGTAGGACATTTGGAGGTATTGTTGAGTTTGTTTGTTTATAGTGGGATGGTTCTTGTTTCTTCTTATTAATTTAATTATGTTCTTATCAATACATATAGGGGTTGCTGATCAGACCACTACAAACTATGCTTTTCAAGCCTCCTCCATTTTCTTTTCAATTTATCCTGATTTCTTCAGTTGCATACAGTTATATTGCTATTTTAATTGTATATTGTACCAGAATATGAAAATAAACTTGAACTTGAATATACGTGGACTGTATGTCAAACTCAATAGGCTTCTTTCATCACTAAGGTAAGTAATAGTGTATATTATATAACCATAGTGATGCGTCGCAAAGAACATATCACAATAGGCTTAAGTTTCAGCTATGGCACACTGTACACTCGGCAGGAACATACATTAAATTAGCATAATGCAAAGACAATAGGATCAACAGTCAGGTGATTGTCAATTCATGTCAATTAGCAGATATCGGAATAATTCAGAAGTACTACTGTGAACTTTACCCAGTATATCTGCCCAGTATATCTGCTAATTGGTTAATTAACAAATAACATAAATATAATCGCTGTCTCAATATATACAACAATCTGTTAAACCGAAAGTCGGTTTATAATAACTTCAAGTTTGTTTGATTTGATCTGACTACCTACCAGCAGGATTGAACTTTAACACACAATACTAAGGTCAACAAATGATTGCATAATTATAAATATGATTAAGGGTTCAGAACAATCTTCACTTCATCTAAAGTAGGCCATTCGGTGGAGTATATTGCGTGCGCAAATAGTTTCAAGTTTATTTCTTCCTTTCAATATAATTCGGATAAATGGTATATATAATTATAAACACAACAACAAAATATACTAATGATACAAGCAGTAATTGTAACGTAGCAATATATTAGTAAGTGGTAGAAACAAGCAGGACTAATATACTAATGATACAAGCAGTAATTGTAACGTAGCAATATATTAGTAAGTGGTATAAATAAGCAGGACTAATATACTAATGATACAAGCAGTAATTGTAACGTAGCAATATATTAGTAAGCGGTAGAAACAAGCAGGACTAATATACTAATGATACAAGCAGTAATTGTAACGTAGCAATATATTAGTAAGTGGTAGAAATAAGCAGGACTTTTCCCAGCACGATGTGAGCGATCGAAGCAAGAAGGCGGGATATACTAATGATACAAGCAGTAATTGTAACGTAGCAATATATTAGTAAGTGGTAGAAACAAGCAGGACTTTTCGAGGCTGGCTGTCACTCCTTAATAACATGGAATAACGAGTCTGAGTCGGGGAAAATTAAATGGGTTGTAACAAATTTTCATAATAGCAGTGGCAAATGTAGGGGGCGGAGGACGGGCCGGGCTCTTCTTCTACAAATCTTGATACGGTTTTAAAAAAATGTTCTGCTTAAATTAACGTAGTCCACTGCGGCCATGCCCCTTTTCTGAATTTTGGTATATGGTTTCAAAACTTATTCAGCTTAAATCCTCGAATTTGCCCCAAAATATCATGGATACAGCGATAAACACAGCATGTTTGTAGCCGCTGCGCGTCGATTGAACACCATCATTACAACCCACACGTACTGATTTTCCAAACTTAACCAATTATCCTTCAGTCCCCGGCTGTTGCGGAGGTGATGGAAGGGATTTATGCACGTTGCATGGACCACCCACACCTTAGTGTTATTTGTATTTTATGATTAGGCCTATGTTGCAATATTAATGTTCCTAGAATCTGCTCACTTTTGACTACTAAAAAGTTGTCATATCTAACAAATGATATATTGAATGTTAAAGGGAAACTTTAAATTTTGCCAAAAAAGTTGTGTTTTTGAATTTCTTTGTATTTTGATCTTGTAGCGGCCAATAACCTTTATGCACAAAATCATGCTGTAAAATAGTGTGATTTTAGTGATATTTTAAGTAATTTCTAAAGCATTTGTCAC